>WOGP01007520.1:0-11708 GCA_015342065.1 Leptinotarsa undecemlineata
AAATAGTATATGAATTTGTTGACAAAGTGATAATGAATCATAATATGATATTATATACGGAGTGTTCCATTTGAAAAATCAAAGAAGCGGCTACTTTATAGTAGAAGCGACAACGCCGCTTCGTCTAAAATATTTTAGGTGTGTAGGTCATATTGACTTATGCATACTGTGGAAATTTCAGGTTTATCCGTTCAATAGTTTGCCAGAAACGGCTGATTAACGCTCATCATGAAAATCCCTGTATATGTTCATTTCAAAGTTTTATAGCACCTCACAAAGCTATAATGCAGTATAATAACTCTTTCTTATTGTATTTGATTATTTGCTTCGCAGTATATGCCACTATCTTTCCGATTTACAAAACTAAAATGCAGTAAGTCAAGTTACTAGACTAGAATGCAGTATAACCTTACACTTTGAGGATATACCCCTCTTTAGTGTCGTATTTAGTAACTACGTAGTGGAAGTTCACTGCCTCTCATCATAGAGTACTGTGACTAACCTCTACCTGTAACTGTTTTTCTGTATCCTCAACCTGTACACTCATATTTATCCATCTCTTGTTGTTGTTTCGGCAATCAAAGAGGCTTCAATGATTCAGTGCAGGAGTAGTAAAAACTCTGTGAGTGTTTGTTCTCAATTGTTTGTAACTGACTTGATTATTCAGCATGACATCCAGCAATACTACAAATTTGAGTAGAGGTATGAAGATTTTGGAAATGGCTCTCAACCAAGAAATGTTCTTGGTATCTAATAACAATGATAGTATGTTACCCTTGACTTCTGAAAAAAGTGAGAGCCAAAGTGCATTGAATCATTTTATCCGAGCATAAGAGTCGACTAAAAATACCTCAGGTAAGGAAAATTTAGCCAATGGTTCAGTTGTTGTTGACAATGTCTCTTTCGCCATGTGAATGTCCGCCAGAATTACTAGACTCGGATAACTTGTCCATATATCCTAATTTCACCACAACTGATTCTTCTACTGAATCTCATGACTGGTGATGGTGAGAATATTCCTGAGGGTTCGGTGTGTTTCTCTGGGGACCTGCAGATAGTTGTGATGTTACCCAGACTTGAAATGTTCAAGGCTGCAGTGTTTTGCTAGATAATTGTTGTATTTTATGAGAGTTTTGTTCCATTAGGAAAATCTCAAGACTTGAAACCCTACGCCTGTGTATGGCATGAGTGTATAATTGGTAGAAAAAAGAGGATATATGCAGCACATTTCACGCATTTCTTTTACACATGAGGGACGCAGTCAACATAGTAATCTGGCTTGATAACTGCAGTGGGCAGAATAAAAACTGGTCCTTCCTATGTTATCTAGTATACATTATCAACTCCAATTTGATAAACGCGCAGTCTGTGATTATATGCTATTTTCAGCCAGGGCATACTTTTATGTCCGCGTATAGCTTTCACCATCAGGTAGAACTATCAATGAACCATATGAAAAAAATTCATGACTTCTCTGACTTTGTCAAGTGTGTGAATTCTTCAAATTCAAGAAATGTGCATGTGAAAGAGATGAGACTTCAAGATTTTCATGAATGGCCAGATAATTCACCGGAGTATAAAATTACAAAACTGGTTCAAAGACCATATCTGAAAGATATTGTTAAAATTATAGCAACAAGGGAAAAACACATTTTGGGCTATGAAACAAGTTTTGCTTCTGGAATAATAGAAATGGATTTTGTGCTGCTGAAAGCTATGAAGAAATTACAGCAAGCCAACAGTGCAGCTGTACCACCCATATGGCGGGAGCCTCGAGGAATCAAGTGGGGTAGTAAGAGAGACATCATTAAAAATCTGCTACCATTGATACCAGAAAACCGCCATTCTTTTTGGCAGAATCTTGAAATGGACGAGTCAGCAGTAGATCTACGTACAAGACACGAAGGAGAAGAGGATAAGATTAAATAATAATTGTTACTTTGTTTCATAAAAGGCAGATATCGTTTTCAATTTATGTAAAATACTTTTTATAATAAATTTGTTTATCTTATTTGCCACGATAGATTCCTACAATTCAATTCTAGTTATTCAGTTCTCACTTATTTATTATTGTGTCGCAACGACTAATAAGACGGGACTTTCCTCTTTTACATTTGATTGTACTTTTTGGGTCATAAAAAATTGTGTTTTTAACACACTGCAACTTTTCTTAGAATGAAGTTCATACCTACATGAAAGTATTTTTTTCAACACATGTTTTTTTACATGAGATCATGTCTTTTGTCATCGATTGTGAAATATCCCAACTCTTTTTGAAACAAAATGACAGTATTGCCTTGAAAATGTCTCTTAAGATTTCTTACTGCATTAATTGACTAATATTCATGTGTGGTAAGCCGGGAAAATGCTGTGCTAAAACGCAGTAAGCGACATATTTATTAGTAATTACATATTAATAGTATTCAAACTCTGTTTATGTTATTGAGGTTGAATTGTATATTACAAAAAATAATTTTTTATAGAAATTCAAATTTAATTGGTAGCTCAGTAAAAAAATGCTGTAGGACATTTAGTAGACTAGTAGGGCAGTACAGCACACATGAAAAAACATTAAAATGAATTATTTTGTGCATAACCATTCTGCAAACGTTGACTTCCGTTTTTATGTTTCATCGTTTTCCCTCTTAAGGAACCAACAATAATCCCTCATCATTGTTGCACCCCATCTGCCTTGGTAACATTGCTCCATTGTTAGCATGTCTTGGTGGTGTTGGTCACTAACATCACCCAAAATTTCTGAGAAAAAATTCAAATGGGAGTGCAATAAATATATTTTCAGAGAATGCGACATCCCATTCTGCAATAGTTTTCAAGTAGATCTTCCACAAGTGTTTCGTAATTTTCTACTTTCTTGTTCCCTAAAAACTCCAAAATAATTCTTTTGAAAGAACTCCACGCAGCTAATTCAACATTACTTGATTTTTGACCAAACTGTTGATCATTTAGTAGTTTTCTAATTTGTGTTCCAACAAATATACCATCCTTGAGCTTTGCATCACTCACTTTTGGAAAAACATTTTCGATTTTTATACGCCCCTAATGCTTTCGATGAGTAAAGGGGTCAACAAAACGTTTTTGACCAATTTGGCCAATTTTTTATTTGATAATGGTTCTGTGTGGCCCTAGTATTTCTATTCTGAAGGCTGAGAAAACAGCAAAACTTCGTAAATCCGCCCTGAAAACCTTGTAACAGTCCTATGACTTTTAGGTCACAACGTTTGTCACTTATATCTAGTTTAAACATATTGAATTGAGAGTAAGAGGGTAGAGGGTATTTTTTAACATTATGTAGCAGAACGGCTTTTCAACTTCTTTTAGACGAATCTATAAATGAACGCCATTTGTCCGGGTTATGTGCAAATCCTAGTTTTTCCATCACATCTACTCGCGTTGAACCAATTTTGATGATTCAATTGTCAACTTGCTATTTTTATCGTGGTTCCGTATTTCTGGTATTTTCTAGAAACTTCGAGTATCGGAAGTTCGAGAAGCGGCGTTACAAGTCTCATATACAGCGGAAGCAGATTTGAATACTGGGCAGAGCCGCTGTGTTGCCAGATTTTAAACAATTTCCTGAATTCAGGGGTAAAGCAAATTTGGAAATTTGGGAGGTCGTGTTCATTACATTTTTGTGAGAAAAATCATAACTCAATGTGTTAGGAAATTTTTACCATCATTTTCGCATCTAGGGACCAACAAAGAACTGCCTTTGGCATTACCTACAGTCATAAATTGGCTGTAAACTAGAAAGATTAATTAAAAAATTCTTCTTTGAAGGTCCAACGAAAGTGCTGATTTCTCTCTGTCTCTCAGTTTTGAATATGACAGTAAAGAATAACATGGTTTGTATTGAGGCAAAAGTACGCAAATCCTGAGTTAATAACATTTCTATATCAAGTAAACTTCAAGTATTCACAGTATCAAACGAATGAGCGAATGCTAAAAATTATTTTTACACTTCAAGTTGGTTGCCAACCTATTATTCTAATAGTAAAACGTATTTAAGCCTGTCTGGGTAAGAAACTGCTGCCGTCGTTATTCGTAGATGTTATTATTCAACTACTCAATAAGTTTGCATGAATCGTAAGCTGAACAAATCACATGAATCATTTAATAATCCAGCATATCTCTCTCACATACCTACTTGTCGACTCCGCCTGTGGCTTTCCATAATAAAGGACGCTCTTCAACATTATATTAGCTAACGACGGTACCAGAAAGCCGGAAATAAAAATAGAACGTGAGGAAGTACGAAGGAAAAATAGAAAACGAAAGCACATTCTCAATCGCGGGGAATTTAATCTTGACAAAATATATTTCTTGTTATCGTTTGTAAACGTATTCCAGAGAATATTTTGTGGAAGGGGTCTCGAATTATTGGAAAATATATCAGTTGAAAAAAAGAGCCGCGAACAGTGGCATGCGTCGGGGATACGAGACTCGCGGTATTTTCCACAACGACTTCTTCTGTTGCTATTCTTTGAGAAATAAGAAGTTACAAATCAAATTTGTCGATGTTGCTTGTCTAGATCAGGGGTTTCCAAACTTTGAAGCCTTCGGGCCATAATGATTCTTTCAGTTTGTTCCAAGGGCCAATTTCTGCCCTTAACTATATTTCTAGATCAGGATAGTAGCAAAGTGCGTGACCTAAGCAAACTTACGCTTTTTTGCATTTCAATTATGATGTATTGTGACACTTAACGACATCTAGTGGCGAGTAGTGGTTTTCAGCTACCCGCTAGGTGGCATTAGGCGTAAATATTTGGATCTACTGCGTTGGTTCGAGAAAGTTCTGGTTCTAGCTAGTGTATTCCGATCACCTCGAGATGGCAGTAATGATTGCATATAAAAAGGCTAGCGGCGCAACTCGAAGCCTATAGCAGGGTCAACACAAACACACACACACACAATAAATTGTAAATAACAGATAATAATTTGAATAAACGTTTTTGAATTGAATTGAATTGAACTGCGAGTTAGTCTACGTAGGAAAGGCGAAGGAAGCGAAACTGTCTATTGTGAAATAAAGTAATACTCGTCAATAAAAGTATTTTGATTTGACTTATTGTTTTTATGTGTGATTTGTTAGTATGGAAAAGAAGGTGAAGAATCGACAGTGAATGCAGAACGTTCCAAGAAAAATGGAACTTTCAGTATTTTGTGATTGAGTTCAGAAATAAGGCGCTATGTTCAATTTGTAATGAAACAATAGCTGTTCTCAAAGACTATAACATTAAACGACACTATGAATCGAAACATCTTCAAAGTTACTTCAAGTAAACAGGAAGTTTGCGGAAGGAAAAGTTACAGCTTTGAAACCGCGGACTCAAATCGCAGCAATCTTTGTTTACCAAAGCGAATACTGAACAAGAGTCTCCAACTCGCGCCAGCTTTCGTGTGGCTCTTGGAATCGGAAAACGTGGCAAACCATTCACCGATGGAGAAATGATAAAAGAATGCTTCATTGCAGTAGCCGAAGAAATATGCCCCGAAAAGGTAAATTTATTTAAAAGTGTCAGTTTGTCAGCAAACACCGTGGCTCGGAGGGTGCAAGACATTGCAGAAAATATATCATCTCAACTGTCTGACAAAAATGGACATCATGAGTGGTTTTCTCTAGCAATGGATGTGTCAGATATTGCTCACGTGTTGATTTTTATTCGCGGATTAGATAAAAGCTATGAAGTGTATGGAGAACTTCTTGATATTGATAGTATTCACGGCACGACTACTGGGACAGATATTTTTAAGGGAGTTGAAAATGCCTTCAATAAAAAGAACCTTCGATGGAGAAATTTGAAATCTATAACAACTGATGGAGGCAAACATATGTATGGTAAAAGTAAAGGAGTATTTGCACTTGTGTCAAAGGCTGTAAAAAATGATGGTGGTTCATAACCATTAGTTTTATATTGTATCATTCATCAACAGTCCTTGTGCGGAAAATGTTTGGATATGTCTGAAGTTCTAAAACCAGTCATATCAGTTGGTAACTTCATCAAATCCACTGGGCTGAATCACCGACAATTCCGTGAGTTTATTCAACAGCTTGGAGAAAATGATTTACCATATCATACTGCCGTACGTTGGCTTAGTTGCGGAAAAGTCCTTAAACACTTTTTTGAACTTCGAGCAGAGATCGAATTTTTTTTAAATGAGGGGCAGCGCCCTTTAGCCGATTTAGAAAATAGTGAATAGATGTGGAAGTTATCCTTCTATGTCGAATTGACAAATCATATGAACGAACTGAATTTGAAATTGCAAGGAGAAAATCAGCTTCTCCCTGATTTATACACCAATATCAAATCCTTCAGGCAGAAAATAATACTATTTCAATCGCATTTACGTAAAAAATGTTTCACACATTTTGAAACATATGAAATATTCAGCCACACTACAGAGACTGAATTTACCGTCAATTTTGCAATCGAAACTTTGAGTGCTTTGAAGATAAATTTTGATACTCGTTTTTCAAATTATGATGTGATTGCGAATGAAATTAAGCTTTTTCAAAATCCTTTTGATTCTTACATTGAAACCCTGGCTCCGGAAGTTCAAATGGAAATTATTGATTTAGGGTGCAGTGATATGCTTAAGAACAAATATCAAAATTCATCTTTGTTGGAATTTTATAAAAGTCTTCCACTGGAACTATTTGATAATTTGCATAAATTTACTCGTGGGTTGTTTTCTGTTTTTGGTACTACTTACTTGTGTGAGAAAACGTTTTCCAAGATGAAGTACACAAATAATGTTTACAGATATCAATTAACCGATGAGCATCTTAAATCTCTTTTGATAATTGGTGCAATTAAAATTGATCCACAACTACAAAGTATTGTCGGTGGAAAATCACAATTACATAAATCTCATTAGTGTTTTTGTTTTACTATGATTCATTTCAATTATTTGTTAGTTATTAATATGCTTAAAATTAGAAACTTAAGTTAAGTTTTCTTTGTCATCATTTCTGTTGTAAAATTTTAACTTGCAAGTAAATAAAACCGAGTAATTATCATTCTGTTTTCTTCTTCAACTTATCACAGCAATAGTAACAACAATTAGGTCATCATTGGCTGTCGCGGGCCAGATCGATGACAGTAAATCTTTGGCTTTCGCGGGCCGGATTGATGACACTGGCTGGCCGGATTTGGCCCGCGGGCCCTAGTTTGGAGATCCCTGGTATAGAGTAAAAATTGCTTTCATTCGAGCGACCATCATAGTCATAAGAAAAAAAAGTTTATTCTATAATAATCGCACTACTAAAACTCAGAATTATTGAAAAAAAAAGGTTCAATTTCACAACAGTATATGAACATAACCAATCAAAAATTTGGTAAAAAAAATACAGGTCTACATTTTGAATTTAATTGTGAAAGTCTAATACAAGTTGCCATAGAAAATTGTCAAGAGTTTTCCAGCATTATCGCAAATGAAAGAGATGCAGCAAAAACTAGAATTTTCATCTACTGTATTACCGTTTAGGAATCCCCCATACACCAACTCGAAAATGAATAGAACTGTAGATTTTTCCAATTTTTTTTTTGGCGGAATACAAGAGTTCAATTATTGTCTGAACTACTTATTGGATTTAAGGACCTTTAAGTTCAACGGTGTATATTCCTAGGAACAATTTGATCTGGCCAAGATAAGAAATCTGGCCAAGATAAGAAATCTGTTGAAATTGAAATTAACCAGCCTTTTTGATTAAAGGAAAACACCAATTCAAATGTGTGTTTTTGTAAAAACCAAATTATTTGCAGAATTTTAAAATTTCTGAATTAGAACTTAAAGTGGCAATTCAACAGTAGGTATAGTTCTCCTTACATTTTTTTGACTGGTGTGATAAAACTTTGTATTTGTATGACATTTGTAGAATTTTCAAAGATGAATAAACTTCTATTCTATTCTCCATTTGAAAATTGTCCCACGTTCCTCAAACATTTTTCTTGCTGACACAAGTGAGACTGAATATTGAACTCAGCACTTGGAGCTGTGAAGTAATATACTTGTGGAGTCAATGTATAAAATATACAGTGCATTTCTTTAATGTTCCCCCCCCCTTTTATTTTTTAAACGAGTCAACACAAAAATTTTTAATTTGAAATAATGAAATTAATGCATGAAAACTTCATTTTGAAGTGAAATTGACAGATGTAACTTCCAGCGAATGGGCGCCATCTGGGAAAAAAAATTAATTAGAAAGGGGGGATGAATACTTCACAACCATAGAATGTGAAGTCAATATCTTCACCTACTACAAAATGAGGGAACATTTAATAATTTCCTGGAAACAAACACATCAATATTCCTTTTTATCTGCCATATGGCAATTGCAACAACCCGATAAGGTTTGTTAAATTATTTTTGTTTATAAAAATGACAACAAAATGTCCATACGACAATAAGCATCATTGATCAGTTAGAATATTCTCATTTAGTTTTCGGTTTTCCCAATATACAGAAAAAATTAACGTTTGACCAGGAATATTGAGAAACCATATTGTAGAACCTCTATTGATCAAAATTCAACAAGGGAACTTTATTCGAATATGCTTGAAACTACTGTTGACCCTCTCATCACTGAAATCGTCGAAGCAAATCCTAATGAATTCGATATGGATATTGTATTCCAACAAGATGGAGCACCACCACATTACTTCGGACAAGTAAGAAACTATTTGGATACTACTTTTCCTGGTCGTTGGACTGGCCGTCAAGGTCCTACAAAATGACCAGCCTGCTCGCCAGATTTGACACCTTTGGACTTTTTTATGGGGCTATTTGAAGCAAAAGGTGTACGAAACTGAAACTGTTCTGTTTCTGTTTTTTCGTTAATCAGCTGTCTCAATATTGGTTGGATTGGCAGAGAATAATAAAAATTTGTAGAGATATTGACGTTACTGTGTTCGAAAATGTTCGACATGGAATATCGGATAGGCTGTTCATATGTCAAGAACTTCAAAGCAAACATTTCGAGCATCTTCTGAACTGACCTCAAGCTTATTACCTCATATTATGTAGTTAAATGTCAATGTAATCAGGCAATTATTAAAAGTTCTGCCATTTTGTAGTAGTTGAAGAAATTGATATCATATTCTAAGGTTATGAAGCATTTGTCAGGAGCTTCAAACAGATGTATCACAAGACCCCACTTTCCTTCCATTTTTTTCCCAGATGACGCTCAGTCGCCATTTTGAAAATTTCATCGGTCAATTTCACTTCAAAATAAAGTATTCATGCAGTAATTTCATTACACCAAATTTAAATTTTTTTGAGTTGACTCGTTCAAAAAATAAAAAGGGGGGGGTCAAAGAAATGCACTGTATATTATAGCCAATTGTTACTTGTGTAAAATTAAATGATGATACTAATAATGCACATATGTATACAAAATCATGAATATAATTTTTAAGCCACGGTTCACCTAACAAAAGCACAAAACTTGCTTGCTGGTTAGATTTGTATGATACTGTCAACAGTACATGTCTAACGCACACTAAATACTGATCGCCTGTCCGACGAAAGAGGAACCCGCCTTACGCTGACGTATGCGTGAGAGAAAGGGAAGCCAGAAAAACTGGCGTCCTTACGCGTTAGGTAACAAAGCGGTTTACCCTCCTATAAGAAATTATCACTTCAAAAATAAAGTTGACGACGAAAATTAACAGTATTAAAAGTTTCTCTGCCTTTTTTATATCATTCGAAATGGAGGCGAAAGAGCCAAAAAAAAAACGAAATTCAGCAATTCTAGTTCAAAAAGAAAAACTGACAGTCTCAATTTGAAAAGAAATTATTCTAGTTTCCCAAAATAGGAAACTTTTGTCCAATTTACTCGACCTTGTAGGTGTTGTCGTTTCCGAGACAGAAAAAGTGGAATCAGTTGAAAAACGGCATGTATATTTACATAACAAACTCTGATAATGAATCGATTTTCTTCAATTATAAATAACGCATAACTAGTAATGAAGCCTCATTATTGTGTCACGTGTTCGTGTCCAAGTAATAAAGTATCCAAACAATCCATTACTTGTAACGACCATTAATAAACGTTCCGATGGCGGTAAATTCCGATAAAACCTTGGCCTTTCCGGATGGCTTACGCCGATTAATACTGCTCTTTCAGGTCGGCTGATTAGACAATTCAATCGAAAATAAAAAACTCGATTCTTCATGGACAAACAAAATTAAACGACCTCAGGAATGATATTTGTTGAAAGAGACAAAGTTTTTCGAGATTTCGAATTATTAAAAATATTTCAAATATAAATGTGGTCTGGAACATATTGAATTTCGAATTGTAAATTGAACGAAAAAGGCATCTAGCACTATAAATATTTGTTACTTGAATTCAGGACTGTGGAACTTCTGTTTCTAACACAATTCAAGATTACTCACTAGCTCTATTGATGTGCTATCGGTAGGAACGCTAAAATTACCACAAGACTTTCACCTGTTTATGAACTGTCATCAAACTCGTTTTTCCTGTGACGGGCAAACAGTTTGACATTTTATCTCTGATGACACGTAAAAATGTCAAATATATATATATTATATATATATATATAATGGAGAAATGTACAGTAAAATGGAAATAATGGGGTCTCTCAGTCAAAAAATCAAAATTCTGCTTCACTTTGCCAAGCTTTCGCTGCTAGTGCCTATATTTATTGAATCAAATCAAATCAAATCATACTTACAGTAAAAATGAGTAAAAAATAATGAATTGAACATATAAATTCGACGAAAGTGTAAAAGTTAAACATTAA
Organism: Leptinotarsa undecemlineata; assembly: GCA_015342065.1. Classification (NCBI taxonomy): domain Eukaryota; kingdom Metazoa; phylum Arthropoda; class Insecta; order Coleoptera; family Chrysomelidae; genus Leptinotarsa; species Leptinotarsa undecemlineata. The sequence continues at coordinate 10,791 of WOGP01007520.1, forward strand.
TGGTTTTTTTTGGTTTGACAAATTTCATACCTTCACATAAATGTAATTTTTCAATGGGCATGATGATTTGATAATCTTTGACTCTAAAGGGAAAGTTGATTGATACAATTTTCATTATTATCATTATGATTTTTAGTGTAGTTCCAGCATCGTCCATAGATATCTATGGACGATGGTTCCAGTAAGTTACTGTGTATACTGATGATATTATCAATGCCAGTTCTCTTATTCATACAATTAGAAGACTTATTAATTTCAACCATTTCAAGACAAAGGCGTTTGGAAAAATTGTTTTCTGTATGTAAAACTTTGATATTAGATTAATTTGGTTTATGTCCTGTTTCTATAGAATGTTGCGCTAATGCACATGATTTCTTATTAACCTTTATCTCACTTTTATGTGAAGTTATTCTATTTTTAAGAATTCTAGATGTTGTTCCAATATAATCTAAATTACAATTATTACAGGGAATGTTATAAATCACATTTGACTTTTTGGTAGCATCCGTTTCATCTTTTAATTTGGTATTCAAATTCTACATAGTTTTAATATTTTTTTGGCATATTTCGATAGTTTGTTCATTATGAAAAAGTTTTATGATATTTCAAGATAAATTTCCAACATTAGGTATAGATTTATAGGAAAAATTGATAGGCGAACTATTATTATTTTATTTGACATTAAAGAATCGTATTTCATGAATGAATTGTTTGTATTGAATGATATCTGATTTTTATTCCACAAAGAATGTTTAAAATACAAACTGAGTAGTTATAATTCAGTGTTCATATATAAGTATTTGTTTCGAAAGAATTTTTTCCTTTCGTGTAATTCAATGTTTATATGAAAGTATCTGTTTCAGGAGGACTTTCTTTCAGTTTGTGTCTGAAAGTTACTTCTTTGCATGATCTACACAT
>WOGP01007521.1:0-11708 GCA_015342065.1 Leptinotarsa undecemlineata
GAATATATAATTTGAATTGGCGATTTTCTCAACAAGTTTGTTCTACAACTATTGCAATAAAATGTTTGCTGATATCGAGAGTTGAAATAAGGTACAGAAAAATTGATTTGGCACAATCACTCCTCACAATCAATACTGCCATTCATTGGAAGAAACAATATATGGGAAATGAAATGAGAAGAATATAATAATCGGTTCCTCTTCCCGGATAATTTTCTGTCTTTTCGAAAGTAAGGTACATCAAAATTGTTTTCTGAATGCGGTTGATATTGGCAATATGCATAGTTATTTGTGACATGGCAGTAGAAGAGTAAAATCATTCTTTCAACTTCATGAAATTCTCTGTCTTGTGATACCAAAAAACCATACATCCTGTAGGCCAACAGGATAATCCTGTTCAAATGGCCTAATCTAATGATCGAATGTAATGCTATGATTTTTTCCTTCTAGATGGATTCTTTGAATGGTGTAAGCATATTCGGTGGTATAAGCCTTTGGAGAAAAAAAATCAGTGAAGATGATTAGCAGAACACCAGTTAAAACCTTTTGTGATATCAGTCTGCAATTTTAAACAATCTTCTTTACATTCAATTACATCATGTCGTCAGCATATAATAATTTTGGAGACTTCATGAGCTGTGAAACATCATCAAGAAACAGCTGGAATAAAATTTGGTGAAGATACAAATAGCTGAAGCAAACTGGGAGAAAAACCATTTTCATCATGTTACTGAGTATTTGCAAATCTATCTAATCAAGTGCCTTCTGCTTATCAAAGTATACTACATGTACCTTAGGATATCTATCAATTGCATCAGAAATGAATCGTAAAATGCAGGAAAGGTTGATAACACCTGATTTTTTTTGATAAAGCCATGTTGATCAGCCTATATGACGTTTGAAATTGAGCCATATACAAACTCATACTATATCATTTCGAACAGCTTTAAGAAACTGCACAAAATTGATATAGGTTGATGATTCGATATCAGCGCTAGGACCTCATCTAGCTGTGTTTCAACGGTAAGGAAATGTATTTGTTGATTGAGTGACATTTGTGAGAATGATTCCTTTGCTACCTGAAATTTGTATGAATAACCTAGTGAACAAAATTTGTAATAATCGATTTAACAACAATTTCCTGTACTGTTTCAAATACGTTGATGATATCTCTTTTACTGCTACAGATAGGTAGTGTGTCAAATTGTCTAATTTGTCAATTCTATCTACCCGCCAATTGAATTTACCAATAAAATGGAGCGCAATATCTCAATAGAATTTCTAGATTTCATCTAGAAAATCACTAGAATTGATAATATCAGCGTCGTAATTCATACTTTATGCTCGTACTATCGAATGTTCCATACACGGAAAGTAATTTTGAGAGAGTTTCAAATGAATTGCTGTCAACAACGGTTACAAAGTTGATGTTATCGACTCCATTTTTCCAAAAATCTGCAATAAAAAAACATAAAACCAACTTGATACTACTTGATAAAACTGGTAAACGTCATAGGACATTGACATACTTTGGCAAACATCAATAATATGACTCTTTTTTTGAAAAAGAATGGCATCGACTCAGCTAACATAACAAATAATGACTGAAAAAATATATTAAAACAATAAAGTCAAATTTATATCAGTGATACGTTACATAAAACAACTAAGATGATAAAAAGATCATATTTCTTTCCACAAGTTTTGCAAGAGCAATTTCTGTCTTGATTTATCATGTGCTGATGTTGAATTCTGCCATTTATTATGTTAGGTTAGTATTTTTTGTACTGAGTAGCCTTTCAATAAAAGCATTTATTATTAATATTATATATTGTTCTAAAGTTTTTTCCTCATAATGGATCTAAACCTCCTCAAATATTGTGAAACTATTCTTTCAAAGTAATGTTAGAAATATCCAAAAGTACTTTCTACAAGTTGTTCCCTATTGATCTAGTGATTGACATTTCTAACCCCAAATTAAACAGAGTCTATAACAAATGGTGCATTTCCATAAAAAGATTTTCTCCATTTATCACCAGTTGAAACGCAATCAGTCTTTTTGGGGGAAATTAAAGAAAATTTCAGGCGAACAGAAAGAACGTTCGGCGAAACAAAAAACGTATTTTAAGAGGTGCCAGCAGCATTAGGGAAGATAAATAATAGCTCGGGCTAATCTACTTTGTACGTGTTACAGAAGAGACTAGTGATTCACGAGACAGGGAATGTTATTTTTTCCAGGCGCTTTATTACGTTTGCGAGGAGTCTTCACTCCGATGGGATTATGATGACGTTTATTGTCACTTAGTTGGAACGCAATTTTCTGTAAATGTGACGGCAGTAATGGGGATTTTTCTTCAGTTCAGTTTTTCCACATTTTGAATTGAATTGTATTCACTTGCGGTCTATTGTTGATAGAGTCAAATAAAAGCAGAACTAGAAACCTCTTTTGAAGTTAATTTTTAACTGGGTTCTTCAATTAGTGGCAGACCTAACAAATTAACGATAATTAACTGACTCTAATACTACTTGAATATGGTATAAGCTGGTATAACCTGGTTGAGCTGGTCGTACGCCGCGATCAGTCATTTCGTCATCATTTCAACGTATACCAAGTTCTCTAATGGAAGAGAAGGGTTCAAGAACTTTCCTGTAGCATTCGATTGTGGTAGATGCAGGGGCATCTAGAGATATTGATCCTAAGACAGAAGAGTTCTGTGATTAGTTCAAAGACTGATTTCGAGAGCAATATCAGCGACTGGCTTGAAGGCGATAGAAACATTTGAAGTAGGTAATGAAATAATCGCAAAGTCCAATTGATAAAAAATTGTTACGCACATCTATTGTAGTACAGTTGAAATCGAACCAATGTTACCACGAGTAGAACAAACCACTTAGGCTAGCCACCAGGTATCATCTGAAATATGAAGTGTTGAGTTATATTATGAGTAATGTCATTAAGTTCATTGAACTCGAATGATATGGCAGTGGAAAAGAAAGTGGTACGGAAGAAATATGTTGAGGAGGAGGCAGGTGAATGGTGTATGAACGACTTACTTGTTATAATAAAATGAATGAAAATGGAGATATGGTGGAGTTCATGTAGCAATTCTGTAAGAATGAATGAGTTTTTGATATGGACGGTTCAAAGAACACCGAGAGATACATGCTGTGTTCATAGCTACGTTAGAGCTCAAGGTTATGTAAACAGATTTCTGTGTTATTGAATTGCAGTTGAAGAGAGTAAGCTTGTACGGAGATGGAACGTTAAAAACAAACCGCGGATCAACTGAAAAAGTCATACAGGAAAGCTAAATTGTCCAAGAAGGGGCATTGCCTTAACTGAGGAAAACTAAGGCAAATGAGATGTTGGAAAAGAATAGGTTCTGACGTCATACGAAGAATGATATCTACAAATTGAAAAAGATGACTAGGATTCACCTGAAAATTGGCTGTGCAGCACGTTGAGTTGAGAGAAACGCATTTTGGGGATAGACGCACATATCACTCTGGGCATAGGTCGCCAACATTATTGCAGTATTAGTAGATACAGGTCAACACCAAAGTGATGTTAGCAGGACAGCTAATTATGAAATGAATTAATGTCAATGGGTCGTTGATTATTATTTAGCTTTCAAGGAGTGTAGAACTTTGTTGTGGCTAACAGAAGAATACTTCAGTGACATCCTGATGTTCGTTCGAAGAAGATACTATTGGGTCAACTGTCACCCCAACTTGTATAATGAGAGTGTAAAGGGAAATGGAGAACTCTACTGATTCGAGGCGACCAGGAAAACCATCGATTAGACAGATAAGCTACGGACATACAGGTCAAACGAGGGTATGATGTGTGGTCGTACTGACCTCAGAGAAAGGGAACAAAATGGAGAGTCACAACTTGGTCCATCGCAACTAGCAACTTCATGTAATGATATAATAAATACATGCTTAGCAGAAGCACATGCTATACAGACAAGTCAAAAACTGAAGAAAGGATGGTAACTGGAGTATACTGAGCAGGATAGCTCAGATATAAGAATGATAATGATAATAGTGATTTGAGGCTTCAATGGAATGGGCGGATCAGTATGATATGCTCGTAGCATTCACGAACCCAGTAGAAATTTTGATATTGTTCTGTGAAAGCCGTGAAAATAAGAATAGATAAAATAATCATGTGATGACTACAGGGACAATCAGAAGTTGCAGATAACAAAAAAACTAATGAGTGTGCTAAACTTAAACCAGCTATAGAAGTACGAACATTTTTTATGCAAGAGTAGATCAGGAAATGGGAAATGAGAAAAAAATGTACTGTAAAAAGTACCTGAGAACTCATAACAGAACAGGAATCAGTACAGGATATTACATCGCTGCTCACTGGATATCTGAATTGAAACTGTATAACTTCAGTTGTAGTATTGCTGCTACTAAATAGACACACGTTGATTTTAAGGCTTTAGCAATCAATGGACATTCAAATTATGTTCAGAAGAATATTGCAAATAACCAGCACCTGTACAAAATAAGGAACAAGATTATCGACACAGTTCTCGTGATTAACATATAGGAGGCCTTTTCAGAAAACTTGATAGAAACTGGCAGGTCATATTGTTTCAAAGCGATAAAAATATTTACGGTTTCTATTTTTGAAACAATGTACAAAAACAAACAATACTTAGAGACTCAAACGTGCTTAAACTCAATTTATCCAAATCATCAGAAAAAGTAGCTTAAATCAAATATTATACTAAAATAGTTATTTCTCATTCGTTATTATATTTATTCGTTTATTTTTTCATTATATTTATTTCATCACTCACTATACTCAATTCAATTCATTTGAACGAAAATTTGATATGCATCTTCGAGTTCTGCACACATTTTTTGTATCTGGAATACATCTTGAAGACTATGTTCGATAGGATTTTCTAGAGAATGGAAAGTCTTCAAGATGAATTCAGTATATATTCATTCTATAAAGAATAAAAGGAATGTCAATTATTCGCTTTTCTATTTCATGACCTCGACTTTTGCATCGCAATGTAATTCAGGAAAGTCACTGAAAGCATTTCTCTTCCCTCGAACGTAGTCATTTCTCCAGCAACCTTTCAATTTCGAGTACATTTCGACTTTTCAAATAAATGAAGCTTTCAAACGAATCCAAGCGTAGAGCATTTTTATTAGTAAATGAAAATGAAGTACGGCGATATTAAATTAAAATGGCGCATTTCCGTCATATCATCACTCATTAAAACAAATTGAAAAGTTTTGCAGGGCATATTATTCTGGAAGCCAAATTACTTTCCGTCATTAGAGCTTAAAATATCAGTCAGCTTTTTTGAGTCGGTCCTAGTTAATTGTAATTAGTTTATCTCGAAAGGGCGGGGCTAGAAGGATGGTCCTCGTGATTCAGTTTGCCGTTCGGAATTTTCAGTCTTTGCTAAAGTGTCAGTCATTATTACTCCTGGAGAACTAGTCTATTCGATGAAAATTAAAGAAATTTTAGTTAGAAAATCTTCCAGTGAATAATCCACTTTGTCCCTTAAAAATATTACATGTCATTTGGAGTAATTGTGTAACAGATTTTACTTGGGTAGAATTCTGTGATCTTCGAAATGGACCCCAACGAAGTAGACCTACGATTACTTTGGAGGTAATGTTGAAAATTGAAGAACACTATCTTCTGAACGAAACAAAACAACAATTCAAAATTTAAGAATGCAGTGAAATTCAGTGGAAATTATTCGTGTTGAAATTCAAAAAAAACTACTGACAAGTTAAAATGTTACATAAACATTTTTTGCATACGTAGAAAAAACTTCTGCTATCAAACGTTTGTTTGAAGGTGGTTGTCAAATTAGGAATAGCAGAGCACGTTTGGACTCATCAACATAACATCAAGTGGGGTCAAGCTTAAATCATCCACAAGAAGGAACACAGGTTTAGGAGAAAATTTAAGGAAGCCGCATATATGTTGTCCAACAACACGTTTATAGTCAAGCTAATGTAGAGATACGCAACCTATGGAAACCACTTATCAATCGGAACACGACCAACTCTCGCCAAACGGTCAGCTTCTAAAACTGATGAAGCGGAGAGAGGGAAGATAGGATAGGTGAAAACACTCGAACAACCTATAAATAGTCGAATCTTAGAGGAATAAGTCCAGTTATCACCAGAGACGGATGTGGATCTTTCAATTTTTAATTTTCATTTATTGTTAATAATTTTTTATTTTTCATCTGCCGTTAATAGTTTTTTTATTTTTTGGTTGTTGCTTGTATTTTATTTCATTGTAATTAGGGATTTTTTGCTTAATATAATTTTTATTTTTAAGATAACTTTTTTTTTATTTTTTACAGATTCGTTCAGGGATTTCAAATCATTTTATATCATACTAGTTGTTGCTCACGGCTTTGCCCTCGTAGAACTTGGTTGTTGTAGTACTAATTAGTACTGTGTAGTATTATCGCTGCTGTAACAATGTTTTGACAGAATTAGAATCAACGAACTCAATCGTGCGCAGCGTTATAGAACAGTGTTTTCAAAAAATTGTTCTACAGCTCCATCTAGTGGCGAGTTACAGAAAAATCGATAGCTTAGAAACCTTCTCAATGAAAAATTACTTTTATATATCAAGTTTCATCACGATCGGTTGAGCGATGTGGAAGTTTATCACATACCAACCAATCAACCAACCAACTAACCAACCAACTAACCAACCAACCAACCAACCAACAAACATCCATTTTTATATATTAGATCAGTTAATGGTATTCAGAAATCGATGGGCATAATCCTAATAACAGTTCCATGACAGACTTCTTTTGGGGCGATAATTCCCAATTTCAGGTGTTATATAAACATTACATAACGTGAAACAGTTTTGGTATGCATTTTTTGTATATCCTTGAGGTATCTCAGTGATTCGATGTTTATCTTCTCAATCGTCGCAAAACGCTGTCGTTTCATGGGTCTTTTTCATCTCAGGAATAGGAAAAAGTTGCAGGGAGCCAAATGCGGTGAATACGGTGGCTGAGGCATGATAATGGTGTTGTTTTCGTTGTAAATCAACATAGAGAAATCAAAAAACGCCAATCGAATGTACATTGCTCGCGAAATTTGAAAATTCACCTAATTTTTTGAACAGATCACTATTAATAAATGACATGTTATATGTCATAAATCATTTCATCATTTCTAAAATAGTCACCTCACAAAGGTATTTGTTGAACTATTTTAGTCTATCATATCACCGATAACTTGCAAATAGAGTGTTGACGGGTTAGTTGCTTTGGATGGAATAATCAGCAAAAAGTGTTTTTTTTTAATCCTTATTGTCTATCTATCTGTTCATGCGTCTTGAGACATATACTTGAAATGTCAGCCTTCAACAGACCTAGAAATAACAGGTCGGAAAGAGGAAAGCTATTTTTTCGGCAATTTCATGATTTCTATTTTGAAATCTCAGTGAATTCCCTTTAGCCAAATGTACAAAGAAATTCTACAGAAACAATTTCGTCTTTTTTTCTCCCATCTTTATATGACACTAATTCTAACAACCTTGTTTCCTGTCTAATTTGTTTAGGTCATTTGTAGCTATTCGTTGTAGTTCTCTGAATGTCCATTAATTACTTTTTCCTTGTGATCCAATGTCTCACATTCGCGATAGACATAAGAAATTGTTTCTCATCTTTTTTTGTTGACAGACACTTTGTCCAAAAAAAAATTATTATCTGCTTCAATGAAGCAAAGAATGGAATAATTTCAGGAAACTAATTTCCCCGGAGTATAATCTGCAAGACCTAAATCCCTGCAACACTCATTACCACTCGTTTGTTGAAATCTTATCCTCTATTCGGAATCATAAATATTAATTAGCAATATTATTTGCATGGATTTTGGTGAATGAAGCGGAATTTGGATAAAAAGGAAACTTTTATACTGATTTATGAATCGCAAATTACTGTTCAGATTGTAGTACAAGATGAGACTAATGGAGGATTGAAATTTAGATAAAATTCCCTCGCTGTAGCTCTAGAATTACTTATTCCCCGGAGAAGGCCGACGCGACGTCTTCAATGGGTTGATTACAATATATCTTTTAATTTCAGAAAGATATTGTCATATTTCGGCCCATAATTAAAAAAAGAATATCGCCTCAAGAACTATATTCAGACAATGATTCAACCGAATCTCTGATGTATGCAATATTGAGGAATATTGTAGGAGAAAACCAGTTTCATGTTTCTTTTCCTCAGGCATGTTCAGACTCAATATATAGATGAATATGAACACGTCTGAGGAATCTATTGTATAGTGAAACACATGTTGCGAGTTTTTAATAAAAATTTCACTTCTCATGGAGACACCCCCGTATCTTCCGTAATATTCGAGGTGGAACGATGAAACTCTCAGGACTGATGGAAATGCTCAAAATGCACCTACCGCCTGAATGGGGTTGGCCAAAGTGATATACACTGTCCGCCACTCGCGATGGAACACCCCATTTTCACAGTAAAACATATTAGGGGGAAAAATAGGCTCCAAATTCCTTCAGATTCGTGATCAAGACTACCAACTTACTACGAATACACTTTTTTCCTGAAAAAATTTCAGTTCTGAATTACTCGAAGATACCGTTGATCCAACGTTAACGGACATAATAGAAAACGATAACCGATACCTTGAGCATCACCTAATATTCCAACAGAACGGAGCTCCCCCACATGTTGCTGTATGTAGCGGTTCGTCAGTACCTGGATGAAAGATTTCACAGACACTGGATTGGAAGAAGAGGATGCATTGAATGGCCCCCCCGACGCCCCTTAGCCAAGTTCGTAAGCAGAGTTACGTCAACGTATTATAACCTAATGTCGTCAAAATAGAAAATAAATTATTTATGTGAAAACAAAACTCGGATTTCCCTTAATCAGTTTGTTTCATGTTTTGATGTCAAAACAAAAAAGAAATCTACTTCAATTATTACGGAAGATACGGGGGTGTTTCCATAAGAAGTGAGACAAATTCGGATTTTTTAGGACCGAAAATTTTTCAGGAAAAAAGTGTATTCGTAGTGAGTTGGTAGTCCTGATCACGAATCTGAAGGAATTTTGAGCCTATTTTGCCCCCTAATACAAGGTTGTGATCGAATTGTGATTATAGTAATGATAAATTGTTTGGGTTTGATAATTGATCACAATTTTAAATTTATAAAACAACTAACCTTATCAAACGCACTCATGAGTAATACTAATAAAATCATATTCCAATAGGCATCACCTTAATAAAAATAATAAAGTCGAAGTATGCGAATCATTAATATTATTATTATTCAATTATTGCTATATTGTTTACGGCCTTTGTCTTGATTATCTAGCTCGCTCTAGGATACAGAAAGTATAAAATGCGTGAACTCGTTACATCTGTAGTATCAAATATCGGGAGAATGTGACACCTCATACTATTGACATCAGATGGTTGAAAATGCATAATAGGCGAGAGATTTTTTGTTTCAAATAACAGAAGATTTTGCGAGAAAGCTCACTTCACGTCATCAAGTTCGTAACAGTTCTTCATGAAAAATCATCCACATATCAGACTGTACTTTCAATATATATCATGACTATATGATACCACAACCATGTTTATCGTTCAAAAAGGAAATTAAGACGATAATATTTGGTAAACAGTTGAAGATATTACCTTATTGGAAATAAAAAGTATTTGACTTTTTTCTACTCTATCTGGATACAAATAAAGAAAAGAAAGAAAGGAAGCAATAAATTTCAAAATAAATGACCATAGATGTGTAGATCATGCAAAGAAGTAACTTTCAGACACAATCTGAAAGAAAAAGTCCTCCTGAAACAGCTACTTTCATACAAACATTACACGAAAGCAAAATTCTTTCGAAACAAATATTTTTATGTGAACACTGAATTATATAAAAAAGACTTTTATTTACTCAGTTTGTATTCCAAACATTCATTATAGAATTGAATCAGATATCATTCACAGGATTCCTACACAATAAACTTAATGAAAGGTAAAAATTTGACTTATATAGAACACTGTCATCTTCACTGGTAGACATTGATGTTTCGCTGTAAGATACTTACAGGGCTCTTCAGTACCATTATCATACCACCCATTACCATACCACCATAACATCCCTAAAAATATAAGCCTTTCAAGATTAACTTATCTATTATTAACTTTCTTTTATTTTTGTTTTATTGAAATACACATCACCATTTTTCGGATTTGAAGGGCATCGATTTTTGGAATTTATTGCTGACTCTCGCTGGCGCGAGTGGCTAGCTTTTTCAGAGGTTTATACATCTTGAGTTTATCTCCGACGACTGTGTATTAAGATTACGTTAAGCGTATTTATGTTGACTCTGGTAGTTTGGTGTGCTAATACCTGCACCTGGATTAGGTACCTTGTCAATAATATTCGATGACACTTTTTTACCTGTCGTGGTGATGTTCTTGGAATCGCATTCCATATTCGGATGAGGTTCACAGCTTCTTGTTTTATGTTCAAACCAGCTTTATGGCTGATGACACCTTCGTCATCTGGAAACATGAAACGGACGCTCTTAACTTCTTCCTAGACCACTTTAATGGTCTACACTCCAGCATCAATTTCATCATGGAGACTGAATAGGACCAGCCGATGACAGACCTAGATGTACTCATCGAACGAACTCATTGAACGAATGTGGTGCTAGACTAACCCACTTACGCATATAGATACCTGCATGCCCTATCAAACCACCATCCTAGTAAAAAAAGCAGAGTCATCTCTACTCTAACTGAACGGACTCAAAGAATATGTGAACCAGAGCATCTAGAGGAAGAACTGAAACATCTTCAAGTGACCTTGAGATAAAAAAGATACAGACTACCCGGAGTCAACAATGCCATGAAACTGAAGTGATCCACGTTTCAGATGGTTGCACGTGTGTATCTACCATATATTCCTAGAGCCACAGACAGAATTGAAAAACTCTTGAGGAAAAACAATATTGAAGCGTTTTTCAAACCCACCATGAAGATACAACAAAGTTTCAGATCGGCTAAAGATAAAAAACCCACTATCAGCAGCAGGGGTATATCGCATACCGTGCACTTGTGGTGAGGTTTATATCGGAACATCAAAAGATCCATGATAACAAGGCTGAATCAGCAACTGCAGATCAGGTCAAACGGACAACCATAACCATCACCTGCCGTTAACTTTTTTTGATGTTTTTCAAAACTGGCTCTTTCATACACACTCTCCCCTAGTACTAGTTTAACTTCGCCAGTATGAATGAAGACAACATAGTTATGAAATTGTTATATTATATAAAGCACAACTTAGGTAGACTTCAGTCAGTGAACACGCCTGAGGAAGCTATTGCATAGCTAAACACCTGTTGCGGTTTTGTAAACTGTTCTCGTAATAAAAATATACTTGAATACTTTTTGGATGTTCATTAAGTATGGGACGGTCGGTAGCCAGGAGGTTCGTCGTGGGTGCTGTTCACTCACTCGAATCAACTACCGTGTTAGTTAGTGGTTCAAGCCCGAGTCTGAACGATGGATTTTCACTTGCTATCGTCCAACCCGTGTTAGGAATCACACGTCAAAAGGCAAGACCTCGTTAATCCTTAGCTCGCACAAGTTTCGACTTCTGAGAGAGATCGTTCGTAGGGATG
>WOGP01007522.1:0-11708 GCA_015342065.1 Leptinotarsa undecemlineata
CAGGTATTAATCGGTGTGTCCATCTGCCGTATTGACCGCTATCCCACTTTCGTTGCCAGTTATTTATCAAATTTTCTCTAGCGATTCCCTTTGAAATGCCTGCGTATTTCTCTTTTCTCTCGATGACTTGGAGCTCTATTGGTGGAATTCCAGCAATAACACATGCTGCTTCTGCAGATATAGTTCTATATGCACTACATATTCTAACTGTTAATTTCTTTTGTAGGCCAGTGAGTTTTTGTACCAATTTTTTGTTTTGCGTTACTGTGTGCCATGATGGTGAACCGTATAAAATCTGGGAGTGTACTACTCCAGACAAAATCTTCCTCTTGGAGGACCTAGGACCCCCAACATTGGGCATCAGATTGGTCAGCGCAAAAACTGTTCTTTCTGCCTTGAGGATACTTTGGGTTACGTGTTCGGCAAAGGTGAGCTTCGTGTCAAGCCATACCCCAAGATACTTAACAGCTTTGCTCAGTACTATCTCTGTGCCTTGCAGATCAAAAGTTATTGGTCCCAGTTTTCTTCTTTTAGTGAGCAATACTGCTTCAGTTTTTTCTGGAGCTAGACTAAGAAGTCTACTTTCCATCCAGTCTGCCACCAGCAAAAGTGCTCTGTTTGCAGTGTTTATCAAAAGTTCTTCTCTTTTTTCTGCAACGATCATCGCCACATCATCAGCAAAGCCGACCAGTTTAACTCCTTCGGGCATTTTTATAGAAAATAGACCATCGTATAATATATTCCACAAAGTAGGGCCAAGAACTGATCCCTGAGGCACGCCGCTAGTGATGCTAACAAGTTTTGTCCCTTCCTTTGTTTCCAGAAGAATCTCTCTTTCCGATAGATAGGATGCCATTATAGTAATCATGCTCTCATTGATTCCCCTACTCCTAAGTGACTCCAGTATCACCTGCCACGATGCACTATTGAAGGCATTTTTTACGTCTAGAGTGATTAACGCACATAGTTCTTGTTGAGCGGCAGCTCCTTGTGCAGTATTTACTACCATATTGATCGCGTCTACAGTTTGTCTTCCTTTTCGAAATCCAAACTGCTGATCTGATAGTCCTCCGGTACGTATTAGTTCTTCATTGAGTCGTGTGAGCAGGAGTTGCTCATATAGTTTACCTTCTGAATCAAGTAAGCATATTGGTCTATATGACGAAGGATTATCTAGGGGTTTGTTCCCTTTTCTCAAAAGCACAAGCTTAGCTTTCTTCCATTCAATTGGAAAGTTTCCTTGCTTCGCTAGCTCATTGTAGAAAGATAGGGTATCATTCGAATTTTGTAGGGCCACTGCTTTAATTATTTCTGGCGGGATATTTGATGGCCCAGGGGCCTTGTTGGTTTTCAGTTTCATGGAAGCATTAAGCAGTTCTTCCTTCGTGAAATTAATGAAACTCTCGTCCTTATCACAGGTGAAATGGACTTCCTTATGGATGGGAAACAAGTGGTCTGTTATTTCCTTCATCTTATCAATATTCAAATTTAAGTTGGGAGGAAATCCCAGCATCCCCTTCATCGCTATCTTATACCCATCGCCCCAAATGTCTCTATCTACTTCTTCACATAGCTTTTTCCAGCAGTCCCTTTTTGATTTTTTGATGGCATTCCTTAGTGTTCTTTTGCTTTCCATATAGTGATCCCATTTAACTTGGTTTTCCATGAGCGTTAATCTCCTAACGTTTCTTGTATATTCTCTTCTTTTCTGATGGCACTGTTTCCGTAGTACTGCAATATCATTGTTCCACCAGTAATTTGGTTTCCTCAGACTACCACTCTTCTTTTTTGGCATCACCTTGTCGCAAATTCGGTTAAGTTTTTCCGTAAATTCTTTTGGGGTAGAAATCATCGGGTTATCGTCGGAGTTATCTAAGATGTCATTTAGCTTTTGCCGATCAAGTTTTTTCACCTGCCATCCTTGTCGTAGTGAGATTTGCTCATGCACCTGTACGTTGTCTGAGATTTCAAACAGAATGTATTTATGATCACTTAACGATTCTTCTTCTAGTACTTCCCACTGAATTATCTTTGGTCGGATGTTTTCTGTAGATATAGTCAAGTCCAGGATAGAACCATAGTTTTGATGTTCAAATGTAGCTTTTTCCCCCTGATTGATCACGATCAAATTATTGGCTGCAATCCACTCCGTCATAACTTGTCCTCTCGTGTCGCTATAGTTCATACCCCATTGTGGGGATTTGGCATTGAAGTCACCAGCTATAATGCAGTCTCCTTCATTATCGTTTATGAGGAGCTGTATTTCTTGCAATGATTCCTCTAAGTCTTCAATATCAGCATTACCGGAGCAATAACAACTAACTATTGTAAAATTTGTGAAGGCGACATATGTAAACCCGTGGCCTTGACCTTGAACTTTCATTCCTTCGTTGCAACCTAGTAATTTAATTGCTGTTTTGAAATCGTCCCCGTATACCCAGTCTTTTCTACCGCGAATCGTACGTATATTGGGTTCACTCACAATAAGTATTTCTACTCCTAGCTTATTAGCTGTGGCAAGAGCCATATCAAGAGCTGTTCGACTCCTGTTACAATTTATTTGTAGAATTTTTGTCATGGACAGTATTTAAAACTACTACCCCCATTTTTTGGCTACCCGTGCTTTCATTTACTTCTGGGGCTAATACTTCTCCAGTTGACTTTGTTTCAGTGGCCACTTCCTGTTCAGTTCGCGAAGTCAATACTGAAATTTTCTTTTTTGATTTGGCTGGACATTTGAATGTACCTGATTGGTGCCCTTCTGTCTCACAGTAAATACAATATGGTTTGTTTCGACACTCACTTGCCCTATGCCCTTCTTCTGCACATCTCAGACAAAATCCCGATCGATCTGGTCCTGCGCACTGTTCCTTGGGGTGCCCAAATTCCCAGCATTTAAAACAGCGAATCTCACTCTGCCTTTCAGCGAATCTACAGATCGCCCAACCGATCCTCGTTGCTTTCAATTGCAACAGCTTTTTGGCATCATCTTCGTGTAATAGTAGTGTTGCATTCTGCTTATCTCCATAAGCAGGTCGAAGTGCTCTCACCTCAAACGCTTCAGCGTTCTTATCAATAATTTTAGAAATCTCTTCAACTATTTCTCTTTCTGTCACGGTTCCGTCCATCCCCTTTATGTGGATGATCTTTTTGCTGGAAAGTAACCGAGCTGTTGCTTCTGGTACTTTTTGCTCTAACTCTTTTTTTAAAAGTTCGGCCTTGTCCCATCCATTTTGTACAGTGAGAATAACTTCATTATTTCTACTTTTTCTCACTTCATTAATATCTATTCCTATTTCGCTTGGGTTAACTGCCCCTTTTATTGTTTTTAGTAAATCACCATACGATTTATCTTTCATTTGTATAAGGATTGCATCGTGGCGTGGTTTTTTACTACGAGTACTGCCGTTGGCGGTTGTGCTTGTTTGAGGGTTTCTTGTATTTTGTACAACTCTCTCATTTTCTAAATAAACAATAAGTTCCACAGTCGTGTCAGCAAGCAAATATCTCAGCATACGGGATAAAATCGTTCCGAATACATCATTCGAAATATTTACCGCTAGTTTACTTGTTTTGTATCTGATTGCATGCTCTTTGATTGCTACAAGAGACTGAAAGAGTAGTTTGTCAGATTGGTCATTAGTCCTTGCCAGTTCGTTCAGGATTGGAAAGTACATCCATCTTGTAAATTGGTTTACATTTCCATCTTGGTCTGGGAATCCAAGAGAATGACTCATCATGGCTACTTCCCCTTCCTTTTTATTTTGTCTTCTCAGTCCATCTCTTCCGCCAATTTTTTTAATGATTTGGTTTATGCTCCTATCTCTTGATTCAATGTTTTCATTACAAACAAAGATAAACCCAGTGTCGTTTGATGCGTCATATATATGGCCTTCTTCAACCTTAGGCTGTGAGAACACATCTGATTTCCAGTCTTCTTCGGTTGTGGAACAGAAGTTCTCATATGATTCTTCCTTTTTCAGTTGCTTTCTTCTGAGAAGGGCTTTCTGCTCTCTTTTGCAATTTTCGCATTTCGTATCAGAGATATGTTCCTCCTGGGCCAATTTCTTGTTATAGCCTGTTTCTAACAAGTGTATTTGTTCACGAAGACTGTTGTTTTCGATCTGTAGCTTATTCTGGCTTTCTACAGCAGAATTTGTGATGTTAATCCATTTTTTGATATTTCCGGAAGATAGTTTCTCAATTTGATAAGAAAGTCTGCTGCTGATGTCAACGAATTCCTTCTTTGGTTTGTATGTGTCTTTAACAACTTTTTCTAGTAGTTTCACCTGGCTCGAAATTTGGTGGAGGATTTCTGTGATGGATTGGGTGTTAATGTCTGTGTTAGTGTCAGGTGGATTTTCTATTCTCTTTCGCTTCGAGGTTTTTTCCTTGCAGTCTATATCTGAAAGAGAGAATGCTCTCTCTCTAGGAGGAGTTCTGAGAATACTACTTCTTTTCTTAAATGGATCTTCCATTTCTTTTCCAAAAGTCTCTTCTCCAGTAACAAAGGAACTCTTCTTGGCCTGGAGGTCTACCAAGAACGAGCCGCAGTCGCTTGTTAACGGTTCAGAGGGGCCTGCTTTACCACCCTCTTGCTGAACCGGCACTGGGTATCCGGAACCCTGCACCGTAAGGTTTTCTTCTTTTCTGGTGTACATAGCATCAAAGAATCAAAGTTTGGTATCTCTCTTCGTCTGGCCTTTCCCCCTCTACCCGTCTGGCAAGGGAAACCCTACCAGTAGCTACGCTACCGCCGGCATGGCTCTCAGGTTCATCAAAACACACAAGCCCCACTACCACAACAAGGTGGAGATACCGTCAGGGGGATATATCTATTCATCTATCTATATATCTATCTATCTATCTATCTATCTATCTATCTTTTTTTTGCAGGTCATCCAAGTTATTCTCAAGAGACATATCTATCGCCTGTGACCCTGTTGGTCGGCAAATATTGATGGTTCGACCTCCTTCCTGGAATTGCTTGCGAGCAAATTATTAGGTTGTTTCGAAAGTTTGGACGTTTAGATTTTAAGTGTTTTTTTAACTTCATATCTCAATAGATATTGATTCTACTGTGTCGTAGTATATACTGAACGATAGAGAATTTTGTACTCTACATCTACATTTATTTCATTTATTTCCAAATTTTGATTTTTTTGCCTATTTTCAGCTTATTTACTATACGATGTCGTCAAGCGATTTTCGTCCTCATTTTCTCTACGAAATGAAATTGTACCATGGCGCTGCCAAAACAGCCTGAAAAACTAACCAGGAATTTGGCAATGATGGTGTTAATGAATGCACTGTTCGACGTTAGTTTGCAAAATTTCTTTTCGTTTTTTGGAACGGATCATCACGTATAACGGAAAGTGAATCATCTACGACAACAGGAGACAGAACAGTGGTTCAAAACCGATGAGTCACCCAGGCAAAGGGCAAAAACCTACAAAAGAGACTATGGTTACTACATTGTGGTCAGTGGCTACTGTGATTCACTATACATTTCTGCAACCAGCTAAGTCCTTTTGTGAGGAAGTAGACGAAATGTAGGTACCGAAAATTGCGTCAGCAATTTCCATCCTCCTCCACGACAACTCCCGTCCGTACATTTCACAAATCACCATCAGAAAATTAAAGGAATTGAGCGTCAAAGTTCTGCCTCATCCACTTTACCCATCAAACCTGTCATCAACCGACTACTATCTTTTCAAGCTCTTCGATAACTGTGTCACCGGAAAACCTTCGCCAATCAGAACCAGGCGAAAACGGCCTTTGTCACTTATTCGAATCCCGAGTACCCAATTTTTATGCTGATGGAACTTCTGGACTAGTGTTACGTTGGCAAAAAGCACAGATTCAAATGGAGCTTAGTTCGATTAAATTAAATTAAAATGAAATTCACTGAAATATTACATTTTAAAGTATTCTCATAAAAATGGAAACAACATTTGGAACAATCTGATAGTAACCAGTGAGTGAAAATATTACATAAAAAGTCGGAAAATGGACACGTTTCTCAAACTGTTATAAAGACATGGAAAAGTCAAAAATACTCAAAATTCGTTTTGAATATTTATTTATCTATGACTCATAGTATTAAATTACTGTACGGGAGAAACTCTGCTGTTAACAAGGGTGGATTTATGGGTAGTAAACACCCTTTGACATCAACATCCATTACCGAAATGAAAGATACAACTGAAACCTCTGGCGCAGAATGGATGCAAAACAAGCACTGTTTCCTAACACCAGAAATGCAACACTCTTTTCAAGGCACGTTTCACCAACAGATTGAGCGTCTTCAGGAGATGAAGTATACTAATTTATAACTCTGAAACTGGTCTCAATTTCTATCTAATATGGTACACTTTCACTTTCAGATACACATCGCTCGTTGCAAGTTCCCGTTAACTTTACTTAATAGAGCAATTCATATAAAGATAAACAATGGGCTGTTTGAAATGGGACCTTTATCACTGTTCATTGCTCTCATGCTATTTCCAGACTCTCGAAGGCATCCAAAAATCTGGTGGCATGTACCGATCCCAACAATTTCAGACAGTTTTATTTATTCCATGACTGATTGTTCTCCAAGGCTTTTTGAGCGATATTACATTTTTTTATTTTCCAAAAACGGATATGTACTGTGTGTTTATTTGAAGGTGGTTGCCAATGTTTCGTGGTGAATTTCATTAGTTCGAGCTGCCATTGTCTAATATGATACGAAATGATTTGAAATCCTTCAAAGAATCAATGAAATTAAAATGAATATCTGAAAATAACATTTATATTAAGCCTGAAAAACCTGAAATGAAATTACAATAAAATAAATAAAATTAAATAAAGCTGCAATTGAAAATTGAACAATAAAAATGAAATAAAAAAACT
The DNA here is from genome assembly GCA_015342065.1 of Leptinotarsa undecemlineata. Classification (NCBI taxonomy): domain Eukaryota; kingdom Metazoa; phylum Arthropoda; class Insecta; order Coleoptera; family Chrysomelidae; genus Leptinotarsa; species Leptinotarsa undecemlineata. The sequence goes on from WOGP01007522.1 coordinate 6,895, forward strand.
AAAATATTTCAAGCCAAGTTACTTCACAACGTTTCGATTGATAGTATCCACAATCGTCTTCGGGTGATGACTGGACTTATTCCTCCGAGAGATGACTTGTTCAATTTTCAATTGTTGCTTGTATTGTATTTCATTTATTTTATTGTAACTTCATTTCAGGGTTGGTTGGCTTGATATAATTGTCATTTCCAGATATTCAATTCATTGATCCTTTCAGGCATTTCAAATCATTTTGTATCGTACAAGACAATGGAAGTTCGAATTGATAAAATTCATGTGCTATGTTCTCTTTGGAACGAGTTTCAATAGCTTGTTTAATCTGACCGATGTATTCTTGTCATGATCCTCATAATTTATTTCATATATCCCCGGTTTTTCATTTCCCACCATCTTAGGTCATTGGGGTAACCTAACATTTGTTGGAGTGAGCAAGAAGTTTTGAAGGCTACTTTTACATTCAACTTTCTGAAAATTCGATCTAATCTGTTAGTGTATCTTGATTCATACGGAAGGATAATGAACTTTAAATTCATGTATTTTCGAAAAGTTTTGTATTCAATTTATCGACTGTATTTGAAGGATACTAGTTGCTTTTAGTTATGTCCCTGATAACATTTATCTCAATGTAGTATCTTTTTTCAATCAAGAGGGACAAGACAAGAAACTGGACGAGAAAGTTCAGTGCTGCCATTATGTGTTCTGAATAATGATGTGGGCTATCAGGAATATATCTAAAATTATTGGTATTTTTCGTCTCAACATCAAATCAAGACCCTAGTTGTTTCTGATCACCAAGAAATCTATAAATGGTAACTCCTCTTTGTTTTCATTTCCATATGTGAACTTAATGTTCGGGGATCCGTTGTTGAAAGTTGAAACAAAGTCCTCCACCTTAGATTTCTTTGTGCTGAAAATTGCAAAAATATTATCTCTTGCTTCCTACTCAAATCTGCTCATGATTTTTTTTTCATAAACTACACCTCACGATTTGATCTCCACAAACTGTATTTGAAAAATATATCACGACATGTTTCGCTTCATCAAGTAATGGCCGAATTAATCAGAAAATGCTCATGAACAGTTTAGCTATACAGGAGGACATTGGGTTTTCCATTGCCGTGCATTCGTGATGTCGGTAGAAGTAGTTGTTGAACTGGAAGCCATTATGTTCGTTGCAGATGTTTGTTATTTGTATGTAATCGACTACCTCTCCACTGAGAACATCGACCCTCAGAACATCCCTCAAATTCTCAATAGTTTTTGGTTTAGGGACAGTCGGAAACAACGAGGATACATCAAATGATTATAAAATCTTTCTATCTCGCAACTTCACATCCTCAATTTATTGATTTGGGCTTTTTATTTCACCTTCATTTATTGCAGTTTACTTTATTGGTTTTCATTTCGTGGATTGAGTTTATGTCTGCCAGTCATAAACAAGATTGGTTTTGTGTTTGTTAGTATTTAATAATGATAAGTTAACTAACTACAACTGACGTTATTCACTTAACTAATTCGGCTTATCATTTTCCGTTGTCGCCTTGGTTTTATTCACATTATTATCTATATAAATTTAATTTCTGTCAAAAGTATCAGAGAGCTTATTTTTGCTTGAAGGGCAATATATTGCATAGTTTTGGAAGATCAATGGAAACGTGAGGTATACCATCTCAAGCGTCCCTATACGATAATATTGACTTTTACTTATCTGTTTTTAGTTTTTTTCTTATCCCTTCGCACACGTTTCATTATCAATGAAAAATATATAGGTAACGATGTTTTCTCATACACTGATTATTATTTTCATTATCTAGCATTTTATTTATTATAAACTTGAGGTTAAGGATGTGTTCTTCCTTGTCCCATTCGAAACATGAACCTGGAGAAGTGCAGGATGTTAGACCTTCTCAGGTCCTGAGTTTCTTTCCGGAACCCAGAAGAAAATATTGACCCTTCCAAGGTGCTGCCCCCACGACTTAAGATCAACTGGCAAGCAATATATCATCTATCATTAAAAAAATGGAAAATACTCAAAGTGGAAGCAAGTTAAAATGAAAAAAATACCACTCTGCGTTTAAAAATATTCCACATTTCTAATAGAATGGACTTGCAGGCCAGCAAAAATTTTTACCGGTCGGGTCTACCAAAGAAGAAACCCGAGTGGGTTACTCATTTCCGACCAAAAATACCAACCCCTACTCTATGGATATAAAAAAGTTCACATTATTGATACAATGAAAAAGAAACCTTGCAGATTGGAAGAAATTCTTGCAGGTCCGGCTTACGGGAAATGAAGGTTGGCTAGCTTAATACAGGTTATACAAAATTTTTACATTTCTGATAAAATGGAAAATACATTTTTCAGGTCAATAAAAATTCTTGAGAGTACAAAAACTCACATTGTAGTTATTCTCGTTTGGCGGTCAGCGTTCGGCCAAGCCAAAGCCAATTTTCTGATATTCGAGGATTGAGTTTTCTGTCTATCCCATAGGTGGCGTTTTCGTTGGAGGGGATGTCACCATCTTTACTTTTAGGCTAGTTTTTTTAGGAAACTTCAATGGTTCAGCCGAGCATATCTGATGATGAGACCTTGTGGGTCGAAAAAGCGTTATCTGGTGTTGGACCTCAAATCCATCTAGTTATCTTACAGTCAAAGACAAAAGACGAATCTCGTACGATGGTCGATGTCGAAACTTGGTCTTCTGTCGAATTACACGAAACAAAATTCTTTCGAAACAAATACTTTTATATGAACACTAAATTATACAAAAAACACGTTCCTCTACTCAGTTTGTATTCCAAACATTCTTTATGGAATTGAATCATATCATTTACAGAATTCCTATACAATGTACCAAGAACAATGTACTAACACTGTCGTCCTCACTGGTAGACATCGATGTTTCGCCGTAAGACACTTGCCTTCGAGCTCTTCAGTACCAATCTGTATAACATTATAAGAAAATACACACAATTATTATATGTTGAATTCTTTCACTACATTGAGACAAGGAAAAAAAACAGTACATTATACACTTGCGGGATTATCCATTAGAACCACTTTGAAAAATAACACTAGTAGGTACTTCAATAATATTTTTTCCCAAATTCGTTAGAATTCATATTTTTTTTCAAGACATTTAATTTTACACCACTAAATTATAATATCAAAAACGATTCTGGACTTTTGTGAGTCACATCAGTATACTTATATTTTGAAATTTTTTTCCATCGAATGGGTATTTAATCGACTTCAAATTGTTTGTTAATAATTAAAGATGGTTGGGACACGCAACGTCCATGTGTTTCACGGGTCAGGGCGCAGGTCGCCTTTTCATAAGGGTCAACTGGTCAGTTTGTTGTGAAAGTTTCCACAATTTCCACGCTTTCGGTTCGGTTGTTTTCTGTACTTGCATAGATGAAAATTATCCGATATTTATCGTTCAGTAGGTTTTGCTCAAGGGTAAGTTGAAATATTTTTGCTATAGCTGTATGATGTTTTAATGAGAATGTACAAGCAGTTCAGGAAAATCCTTAAGACGTTCTGAGAGCGATGTCTGTGCAAAATTGGCGATTAAATTTGGATTTCAACCTTTGTAGATCATATTCATCTGTAAAAACCCTCTTGGGAAATTTCTTCCACAAGGCCACCGTATTACAAATAGTTATCAAAAAGAGCGGTTTGAAGTATACTTACTGAGTGTTGCATACTTTTGACATACGTCGCTCTCGATGGGCTAAGTCATTCGAAAGCTCTAGATGCTGAAAGTTTCTATAGAAAAGAGACAAGTACTTTACTTGCCCACGATGTGTCTGACTATCAAGGCTGCTTGTGATATTTAAGTCTCCAATACAGCGTATAATTTTTTTCTGGATTAAGTCGAACAGTTCCAGAATGTGCTTAGAGGCGCAGCTCCAAATATCTGAGTAATCAAAGCAATACTTTATTGATATATTTTTAGTGAACAAGCATATCTGAGTAATATTTCAAAAGAGGCTTTCCCATCTTTATACAAAAAAAATATGGGAAATTTCCAAAGAAAGGAAGAAAGCAATTAAGTTTCAAATGAACTCTTCACGTCTGGCATAGAAGTTACTTTCAGATACAAACTGAAAAAAGCCTTCTCAAAACAATTACTTTTACATGAGTATTTATTTACATGAAAGAAAAAATAATTCCGAAACTACTACTGGACATGAACATTGAATTATAGGAAAATCACTTGATTCTATTCAGTTTGAAGTCTGAATATTCGTTATTAAATTGAATAAAAAATCAGTCGTAGGATAGATCAGCAATGAAAGTAGTTTTTTCAAAAAGTAATTTTCCTTTCGTGTAATTCAATATGTAATTTAAGTAGTTATTTTAAGAGAACTTTTTTCTTCCAGTTTGTATCTGAAAGTAAATTCTATGCATGAACTACACATCTTTGTAAATATTTTATTCTGAACTCAATTGCTTTCTTTCTTCCTTAACACGTTTTCCACATTTTTTGTAAAATAAGGGATAACTAGAAAGCCAAATCATCATTACCCACAAGAAGATCCGCGAGGCTATATGTTTAATAGACCGAAAGTTATTTTCTCCTATTTCAATATAGTGGCACTATAACGTCATCTATGGAATCTTACAAAAAAAGACCAGCCCTTAAATAACACTCTCACTGTTCATAAGTATCTCTGCCGAACCTTAACACAATGTTCATGTCCAATAATCAAAAAAGTTGACTACATGAAGTATTTGGGTGTATATGTGGACCAACACCTGCGATGGGAAGAACACATTGACAACACAGTTAAGAGACTCAATAAAT
>WOGP01007523.1:0-11708 GCA_015342065.1 Leptinotarsa undecemlineata
AAAAAAAAAAAAAAAAAAAAAAAAAAACTTACACAAATGACTTTGATGGGCCCTCCATAATTTCGCAAAAAAAATGTTTATAGCAGTGATTCACATGATAATACAAAAAAATGTAGATCAGAAATAAATAGCAGAACAAACTAAACCTAATCATATTAACAATAATAAAGACAGACACATTCCATATAAACATCCAATATTTTATATTTTGTCAGTCATGAACTAATCTTAATGATAAATATAAAATATAAAAATCATTGGGCTAACGATATGAATATAAGAATTTTTGAAAAACTGTATGCATGTGTAAAACAAACACTTAAATGCTACATCAAAACACTAACTGCATCAATATATTTTACAAGAATAACAAATGCTTGACCACAAATAATCAAGTGACTAAAACATACCCTCTGAGTGTTGAGAGAATGTTACTGTAGGGAACCTCCAACCGCTCCTTCTTCACTATCGTCTATTGCAGGTTCGGAAATTGTATTTAATAAAGGAACCCATTCTGCAAATCCACATTCAACCAAGTGCTTATTCAATAGTATTGGCTAAAAAAAAAAAAGAAAATATTGATAAAAAACAGAAATGTCTGGTGAAATAATCACCTCATAAAAATACACAAAATACAGTTTTGAACCCTTTCAAGATGACTTTCAAAGAATGCAATCTATCAATTTCAACCTAATATGCGGTTATGAAATATTTGCAAAAACAAAGTACTGAATTATCTAAACAGTAGACAGTAAGCAGATTCTTTTTGTAAAGACTACATGGTTACTAGCTTACAGTGCGTAAAATTCAATGGGACTAAATCGAAATTCAAGTAAAAATTTTACATTATGTAAATTTTTGGAAATTTTAAAACTTATTATTGGAATGGTAGATAAATGGAATAGTACTTTCAACTTGGTTTTGTATAAAAATAGTTTTGAAATTTTAATTGGAAACCTCCTTAGTTTCTTACTAGTCTATTAATATATTTAAAAAATGTGATAGTAGCAAAGACAGTAAACCAGGAGATGATCAGGAACTGAAAACTAGTCTATATTTTCAAAACTACAAAATCCGTCAATCTGCCAAAAAAGGAATCATCAAGACTCTAGTAGACCGTGCTCTGTAATATGAAGGAAAGTCTCGAGAAGGAACTAAGGATCATGAAAAAATATCTTCAACGGAATGGTTTCCCCAAAGCGATGGTGGAACGGACTTCAGCTAAGAGGCAGCAAGAGCATCACAAGGAAGAGAAGCCGTCACAACCAGTGCACTTCCCTACAACAGAACCTGCTTCAGAACCAGAAACACCATCCGTACCACCAGTCCACCAAGCGCAGACTGCGATTCCAAGAATTGCATTTACCCGATGCCCTGTGAGTGCGGCGAATCCTACATCGGTGAAACTGAGAGGTCATTGAAAGTCTGCATTGCCGAGCACAAGAAGCGCACACAGTGAGGAGAAATTAGCAAATGGGGAATAGCAGAGCATGATTAGACCCATCAACATAACATCAAGTGGTCCCAAGCTGAGATCATCCATAGAGAGGAATACTGGTTTAGGAGAAAATGCAAAGAAGCCACAAATATGTTGTCTAACAACGCATTTAGCCAAGCTAACGTAGAGATACGCAACATATGGAAACCCATAATAAAGCGAAAAACTGTCAACTTCCGCCAAACGGCCATCTCACGCTAAACCGGTGAAGCGGAGAGAAGGAAGAGGGGATAGGTGAAAGCCCTCGAATGACCTATAGGCATCTCTCGGAGGAATAAGTCCATTCATCACCTGAAGATGAGATCAAAACGTCGTGAAGTAACTTGGCTTAAAATCTTTCAATTTTTATTTCATTTTAGTTGTTGAATTGTAAATTTTTTACTCAATTTTTATTTTATTGTAATTTCTTTTCAGGGTTTTTTTGCTCAATATAATTGTTATTTTCAGCTATTCTTTTTTATTTTAATTTATTACAGTTATTTCAAATCATATCATATTAGACAATGGAAGTCCGAACTAATGAAATTCACAATGAAACATTGTCAACACCTTCAAACAAATAAATAATATGCTATAAAATGAAGAATGTTCAATTGTAGGAACTGAACCAATGATGTAATTCAAATTTTCTAGCGAATACAGTGAAAGTTGAACAGTTCCTTGTCTTGTATTTGACGTTTTTCAACACTGGTCATCGAGGTTATTTTCAGTGAGATTTTTTATTTCACCAACAGAGTCGTTGGCATGTTCAGAATGATACATAACTAGTTGCTCCCGAGTAAACGTTTTTAGAAATATTATTAGGTTTATTGATAACGAGGTGCGACAATTGAAGATAATGAAAAAATCACTACGTAAATATGCAATCCTAGCAATATTCAACAACAATAGGAAATATGTACTTATGTATTATTTGAAGTATGTACTTATGTATTATTTGAAAAGGCAAAATAGGCATAGTGAATAATTCAAACCGAATTATAGGAGGTTGTTATTAGAATTTCGGTATTCTTAGTTAACACATTATCAATCAGTACAATTTGGAGGATTAAAGAAAGCACATTAACAAAATACGCAATAAAACACATACTTTTGTTTAGTACCATTCTCTCCTGTGAAAAAGGAAGACTTTTTAGATGTAAATCCGAATTGTTGGGTCCCTATAATTGGGTAGCAGTCATGAGTAAGGTAATAAAAAATGATGATCTCAAAAACTTTAGGGATTGCGTTAAGAATAGAAATTGGATGATAATTACACACGTCGGATTTTCGACCTCATTTATATGTATATTGGGGTGACATATGAGGTTTTCCAATAGTTCGGGAATTTGCCAGATGTTAGGGAATTATTAAATATAGAGAAAAGTGGTCGAGCTAAAATGAAGCTAAATGATTTAAGAAACGTTGGAGAAATTATATCAGGACCGTGGCCTTTGTGGATATTAATTTCGGATAGTTTTTCGTAAATTTTATAGATTCCAATGTGATAATTACACACATTAATCATGGATGTAATATTGATATTATAAGGATGTAAAGACGGAAGAAAATTGATTAGCAAAAAGGTTGGCAATATCGATCCCATTGGTAGCAGTACGATTACCAAAAGTCATTGTATTAGGTATAATGTTATTTTCCCTTTTGCTGCTTACAAATTTTCAAAAGGATTTAACATTAGTAATAATAGAATGTTCAGTGCGTTGAATGTAATCTGTATGTCAGTGGGCTGTTCTTGAAGACTGCCAGTAAACAAATCTAAGGAAATGAACTTTACATATACCTACACAGTAGGTTGAATGGACCGACGCCCATCATAAAACAACTACTTTACTGGCTAATACCACAAATCCTTTCATGTTAACTAACTGATATTCATCTTGAGATTTTGAATATAAATATGTAAAAAATTAATGTTAATTCATGAGATCGTTTCCACAGACAGAAAGGTTACTAAAGTATTCCGGTTCAGTAAGAAAAAACATATCTATTGATTATGTGATAACAATGATAGAACTGAACTCAGAAAAATAAACCCCCTTGAAAGAGTATTTTATCACTAAGAAAGAAACTTACTTGTGATCCAAGCAATACGTGAATATATACCAATGGTACCTTATCTTCTGTATAACCAATCACATATGTAGACATCATTGAGGATCTTGCAGCATCTGCTACTAAATCGTATGCCTCCTTAGGCCATGATCCATCCTCTGAAAATTCGAAATATTTCAAAATGTCTCTTTATTATTATTATGGAAAAAACGATTGTTGACGGACAAATATATTTCTTACTCACCATTTATTGGCCTGATATTGGCCAAAATGCATTCAGACGCTTGAAACGGCAACAGCAAGAAATCAAATCTCATCTGTTTCAAATTTGAATTATCAACATAGGCATAACCTCCATAGTCTAAAATTTTTACATAGGAAGTATCACTATCTACATCTGTAGATAATACTACAGCCCTACACCAGGTATCAACTGAGTACGCAACACACAGTGTTTTCTCTGGTATGGGAGTCTGTAACAATGGTGAATTTGGTTCCGAGTAAAAGGCATTCATATAGTTGGTTAACCATTGGAGGCTCGGGTAGGACGGATGAATTGGATGCTGCAGAAATAAGTGATTAGGACTAACTAGACAGCTTAAAATAGTATCATTGGTGATGCCTTCCACTAGATTCACCTGAAAAAAATTTTGGTTAAATTACATATTCCTTCTTTTTTGTTGAAAATTTTTTATTACATTTTTTACGGTGCATATTTTTATCTAAGCTGTGTAGTAATTGCTGTAACTACTAGCAAACGCCTACTATTTACACATTATTTTCTAAATAATAATGACAAATTTACTTTGTCACCAACCGATTACTTCACTCTAATATTTTTTGAGCATACAGGATTCATTTCTTTTTTCAGAAAAATGTAAACATCACTTTAAAATATAACTCTGCTCAAATTGACATTTTAATATGAGAGCTTGAATTGTAAACTGTGTAAGTTGAAGTTCTTGAAGCTATAGGCCTGAATATACATTTTATGTTCAAGAACGAATTCAAATAAGGATACTTCAAATTTTCATCTTACAACAACTACCTTCTAAAAAACAACTTGTTTTCCAAATTGCATCCAATTATTTTTCTCACTGATGAGAAAAGGTTAGCAATTCGGAATCAACTGATATGCCATATTTTGGTTTATTTATAAACATTAGTTTAAATACAAACAAATGAAAAAAGTGGCCACACAAAAATGTCTTATACAGGTAAAAACGCAACTAAGTTTTCATTTAATTCTCACATCAAAATCACCTACGATTTACCCTTATCACTTTGTGCCAAGCAAGGGCAACTGTTGGCTAAATGAGACCCATAGCCGAGAGTGAGTTAGGAAAGTCTATCTATAATTGGGCTAAATACAAACTCGTTCTATTAGTTTGAATCCTATCGGGTTTTTAAACTGAGTAAAATACAATCAAATTATTTTCATAGTTACAGACGTCTTCATGGCTTTTTCCTATTTCTCCTTCTATTTAATCGATTTAGTTGTTTGCAGACAGAAAAATAAATGTGCTGTTCAGTTTCACTCCAGAAGAACAGGTTGTTATATAAAAAAACAAATGTAAACAAAATAAGAACCTACAATTTCTACTACTTACTTAAAATAAAATCACTGAAAATGTTTCTGGGATTCAACAATATTTTTTGGTATCAAATATTGATATTTTGTGAAAATCACGAACAACACATTAAATGATTAACCTCTATAACCTCGAATACCGGAGTTTTAGCCCAAGACCAAACTGTGATCATCAAGAGCAAGATTAAACTTCCTCTTGAAGATGCCATGACAGCAATTACTACAACAGCGTAACAAGAAAAACTCAACTGCATATAAAACATACTTACATATAATTTATCATCGTTGAGATCTATAGGAGGGGGTAACATCACGTCTTCTAAAGTCAATTCCGGGAACCTCTTGGCTGGAAATTTATTTCTCACCATTTTCAGAGCAGCATCAATTTCAGTTTGAGTGCCTCGTACTACACAAAGTTTCAAATTGCTATCTGTCGAATGTTCTATAACAAGGACTGATGCATTTGTTTTGCTTCTAATACTTTGGACAAAAGAGCCCTTTTTTCCTATCAACTTCCCAACTAAATTCTGACGAACTTCGAAAGTGTGTTGAGTGAATACATTACTGGAAACATTTACTACTGGAGCACTACATAGTGGAGGAGTCGTTACGTCACTACCTCCTTTACCACTATCGCTTGAACCCTGTATGGAAATAAGAAAAATTATTAATAACTCACTAATAAATAGATGTCATTATTAGTTATCAGTTTCGAATAAAATGGCTAATTATTCAACTGCGTAAAATTTGAACCAATCCATGAAATATTTTAAAATTATATTTCTTTCCTCATTTCACAATACCTGAATTTAATGAGGTTTGTGGTGATCAATATTAATTGTCAACAATTTCAGTAGTAAATTTCTATTGTATACTGATAAATTGAATGAGAACTGTTTTATTGGGAATAGTAAACACAAAAAGGAAATAACTCATTTTATTGAAAATGATTAAATTTTTGTATTAAAATTAATTTTATTGAGAAGTATAATTTTTTTAAAATAACCAGGTTGAGTGTCGACTGTAAACCTTACCGCAGAGACCAAACTCTGATCTTTGCTTTCATACTCTATAAGTTTGTATTCTCTATATCTGATTGTAGTATGATGTAGTTTTAAGCAATAAAATCTATTATCATTATTATGAAATTTCCAAAGAATAATTCTTTAAATTAAACGATTCAACAATAATTATTTGGGATTGAATTACAATGTTTTTCTTATCTGGTTTTATTCAACAGCCGAGTTCCAATGAAAATAATGAAATTTGTGAATAATCTTCAATTTGAAACCAAGCAAGAAATAAGTTCACAACCAAATCTGTGTACGGCCAAATATTTCAATTCAACTTCAGTAACAATATCCATGATGTTATGAAGCTCCATATGGAACTGTCATTCATTTTTATTTACGGGTTCCTGTCTGATGGTTTTCTAGACCTTTAGTTTGTTTGTGTCTTATCGAAATTTGAAGTTCGTGGATTGGTTTGAAGAAATTTGTAAAAATAAATTTTGTAAAACTATAAAGTTCAACTTAGAATTTTAAGTTTTTTACTGTACTGAAAATACATAATTACCAATGATACCAAAAATTAGGAAAATGTAAATGGTTGTCCTAGAATTTACTGATATTAAATTTATACGAATCATTTTCGAACATATTTTTCATCTTCGTATTAACAGTATCTATTTTGGATAGTTTGAAAAAATTTCTTATAATTACATGATAGAAAACAATAATTGTATAAAGATGAAGAAGTGAAAGCCATGAAGCCTTTTCTCAAAAAATTAATCTCTCCTAAAAATATACCATTTTCAACTAGGGTGGAATATGTTTTGAAAGGATAATTATTGCTTTTTAAGAGAAAAGTTCTTAAGCAGCTGTCTACACCAGAAGCTGGTTCTATATTACTACATGCGATTTTTTCACAGTGAAACAAAAAAAAAACTAATAATATATAGGGAACGTAGAAAAGGTGTTCAAACTGAGACGCATATTCAAAAGATAATAATTAGTGAACAAAACTTTCTGCTCACCTCGCTGTTGTTATCTGATATACTACTCATCGAAGGACTGTTCAACATAACATCAGAAGGACTGTGGTTAGCAGAATCCCTTCCACTATTTTGAGTTTGCAACTCGACATGCTCTGCTATATTTAGATCAAGGTTTTGACTGTGTGAAGGACTGTGGTTAGCAGAATCCCTTCCATTATTTTCTTTTTGCGAGTCAACATGTCCCGCAACATCTAGATCAATGTTTTGACTGTCTCCCTGTTTTGCTGAATTCTTGTTATCAGCGACAGTCAGGGCAATTAGTTTGTCGTCTATTACTTTGTGAACCTGTGGAGGATTTTTCTTCTTTGAGCCTTTCTTCTGTTTCACTGGTTCCTTTGATAAAGATGTCTTAGATTTCGATCTCACAGACGAAGAATTATCCATTTTTGATCCGTAAAGGGAACCGTTTCTCATCGACTTGATTTTTTCAATTTCCAAATCCAAATCCTCGTCCGAAATAACCACAGATGTAGATTTATTGGCTCGCAGTTCGACGGGAAAGACGATATCAATAGGTGGCGATTCAACGCCAGAAAGTGACCTTGAAATTGATTTGTTCGGGGTACTCAACTCGGGTGCCGCCCTATCAGCAGATTCCAACTGCTCGTTCTTGGATTCGCTACCGATATCTACCGGCTTTTTTTCCTTTGGAATGCTGGTGTCACCGGGGTCACTTCGAGCTCCAATTCTCTTCCTTTTGTACCATAAATAGCTGAGTAGAACGGCTACAGTTGGCAGACCCCACGTTAGCAATGACTGACGCGAATGGAATGGGGCCATAACTTGATCGATCCACGATTAACTCTTTGATGAAATACAAAATCCTGCAACAAGATAACTGACTTAAGTCACTTTCGACAGTGTCATTCTGAGTGATGCAAATAAACTGATTTACTGAGTGGCTATTTTGAGATATATGTAGCAGATGAATGATATGAATTATATTCAATCAAAAAAGACCACAACCTATACTGTGGCGCTTTAGAATCTAGAAGCCAATTCTTCAACACCCAAACTAAAAATGAATAACCGAGTTGATGACTTCATTATTGGTTCTTCCAAGTTAGTGTGCGATTACTATATAATTTTGTTCCGTATATATGATCCCAGTAGAACAGTAGTACCAGAGAAAAATCCAGTTACACTTCTTGGGACACGAGCTTTTACTTTCATAACAAAAATTCATTTTTGAAAACTTTAATAATAACATAAGAAACATTAACCCAATTTTATTCAATTTATGGTGGCCATGGATTTCATTCCTATCGGTTGATTTGTGTGCAATTTAGACTAGGTAGCCATATTTTAATTATGTTAATTCAATTGCCATTTCAATTGAAATTGTCTTTGAGTTCACGAATATCTATCGCCCCCCAAAATAACCCTAGTAATTCAGAGTTTTGCCAATTAGTGAACCCTATGGTCGGTCGAAACACTGCTGTCTGCTGTTGAATCACGAATGCTTTTTCTTTGGGCTGTGATTTCATTTAGTAGTCAGCCCGGCTATACATCCGTTCGCCTTTGACATTATCACGACGTTTCGGAAAGATCCCACTTGCTATATTGATGTGCTCTGCTTGGTAGTTTCACGTTCAACATTCAGCTATACTAAGGTTGACTAGGACCATGACCATGACCATTTTTGCAAGTATTATTTCACAACACTCAAGTCTTCTGCATTTAGATATTCAAATGTAAATCAAATAACGACGCAATGCTGTAACGGTTATAAAAAAATACCTAATGGCCTTGATGCGTGAAAATTTAATTGACTGGTAGCATTTTAATAACAACACTCATTTTTCTTGAATTGGCGAAATAATAAACGTCATGGTTGGTTAAAACTTGGACTGATAATGGTAGATTTGCATAATGTGAGTATAATCGACAAGGCGACATTTCGCGGAAACAATTTTCCGATTTTTCACTGTAAACAACGGAAGTTCCTGTTAATAGGCAATTATCAATGATTCAACGATCATTGAATTAAATAATTTTCAATATTACACGATCCCTAAAATATTCGGGTTGACATTTCGCTACAATGAGTGACCCAGCTGACAATTTTCTCAAAGCAGGGTATGATTCAGAACATATTATCTTGGAGCAAACTTCCATACCAAGGTATTATGAAACAGTATTACAAAATACCTATGGCACACTACATATACAATTTTAGGATGTTTTATGAAGTTATTATACCTTTGAATCAATATTTATTGTTATTATACCTTTAGATTTTATGGAATATAGTTGTAACTCAAATTTGAGTATTTGGAAAAGGTGCGTTTTCTTAAAATTAATTTTTCGAGCTCCCATAATTAGTTAACATAATCAATCTATGTACAAATATTTAAAACAAGAGGAGAATGAATTATTATTATTATCATTGATATTCGTTAATTTGTACTATACAGTGTGTACGAAAAAGTACTTTAATGTTCTTTAACGTTTAGTGATTAGAATAGTGAAAACAATTGCTAGTAAAATATCGAATATCTCTAAACATTATCAATATAGGCGTTCATATTCTGCTATTCTGTAGTTCTGACAATATCGATATTGGCGATACTGAAAATGTCACAGAACGTCGACAAAATGTCATGTGCAATTGTTTCAGTTTCATCAAGTTTTCTCACTTACGTGTTTGCAACATTGGTTGGTCTACTACTGAAGAAAACATTATATCAAGATAAGATCATAAAGATATAATGAAGGTTTTGCGACGTATGTCTAAAATCAGTATTTTTAGGAGATGAAAACAATAATTACTATTGATAATTCATAAAATATGTGTATCGCACGACCTAATGAAACTTATTTTCGAAAATACGACGAATTATAAAAATTAACCTGTCTGTGCAGTTCTTGTGTGACGAGGTGTGAAACGTACTCTGTATCCGGGTGTTATTGTTAATTTGATCGTTTAAAGAGAAGTTTTATCAAGGTGCTTGGCCTCTATTCATAACAGGAATACCTACCTATTCCTCTTAAACACACAGATAACTGGTTTCGTTTGGTTTGGTGAAAGGCGAATGAGTAAGAGTAAAATGATTTAAATTATCTTGGACACTAACGAGTATAATTCAAATTTTTTAATTCGTCAACTTCTGTAACTATAGGTTTATATGCGACATATGTTAATCATAATGCTCAATATATGGCGAATCATCAAATTGTAGGTAATGCGCTTAGTAAACTAAACTGGTTGCCAAATTGCTTCAAATTATGATAAACAAAATACCGCAAGTGACATTGACTTCACCTGATGAAATAAGAGCCTAATGCTCGGAATTAGTAAATTTAACGGTTGTTTGGTGTATTCCTTTTGACAAACTAAAACGTTATTTTCACTTAAATGAAAAGGAAAAAAATCCCAATAACCAGCGACCATTCACGTATCCTGGGATTGAAACCTATTGCAGACATTTTTGGTGGGGGTAACTCTATATATCATTAGGGAAGTTCTTCGTCTATTCGTCGTAACGTCTATTCTTAAAATTGGAACTTATTCGAAAGGAAAAACAAATTCATGTCAGGTGTTTTCTTTGCTTCCCGTAAATGAAAGTAATATATTTTACTGTCGGAAGTTACTGCGTGATGTCTTCGGTTCACACCAGTTTTTAGAATTTGGCGGAGTTTCACTTTCACCATCCAACCCGATAGATCATCCACCAAATAAGCTAATCGGCTTCAATGAAAGGTTGAACATATTACGCACAGTCTCAATAAGTGTATGCCATAATAAACTTTCACGGGTTGCAGTGGAGGGTAGAAAATATCCACTCACGAGCGTTGCTGTACGCAAAACTCATAAAAAGCAGGGTTTCCAAAATTATGCATATTATTATCAACAAACAACTTCGATTAGCCAAATTCATTGATTAGCATCTTTGATGTCGAAGTAATCTTTATGGTGAATACTTAAAGCTATCGGTGCCCTCAAAGGCCAAAAAAACCAATACAAAGAGATAAAGCCGCTGCCAGCTAGTCCACGTGGACTGAAGAATTGGCGGTTCGTATTGGATGATTTTTACTAACAGAGTTTTATGATGGGCTGAAGAGTCATAAAATAAAATTTTAAAGTCATGTTACGGTGTCGAATAGAATGCGAGCCGTCGTATTGTCAATGTTCAGTTGAGGAACTGATCGCGATTTGAGTGTTGAAATTCGGCATTGGTGCGGTTATAATTACTAAAATGTTTGTTATCTGTTTAAAATGTGACGTCCTTGGATAATTGCTAATAGTAATAACTTTTTCCTGTGTAGTGATTCCAATAGCGCTGGTGAACAATGCGAAAAAGAGATACCAGTGTGTTTGGTTCTTTGAAATTATGTGGAAAAAAACTTGTGGACTGCAATGTTGCCTATCATAAGAACATGGAAGGTAATATTTTTGAGGAATGGTTTGAAAACACAGGGATCCCAAATTTGGATGATAACAGTGTAATAGTTTTTGACAACGGTTCCTATCATTCGCAACAGCTCACCCAAGTACCGAATAAAAATTC
>WOGP01007524.1:0-11707 GCA_015342065.1 Leptinotarsa undecemlineata
AAATTATTTTTGTACACTTATCTGCTGTTGTTATTTTTGTGATTTGAACCAAAAAACGCACAAGAGAAATGTAGTAGTGATAAAAATGCCGTTTTTTTAACATTTTCATAAGCACCAAAAATATCGAGTAAATGTTCTTGCTTTTTTTA
Organism: Leptinotarsa undecemlineata; assembly: GCA_015342065.1. Classification (NCBI taxonomy): domain Eukaryota; kingdom Metazoa; phylum Arthropoda; class Insecta; order Coleoptera; family Chrysomelidae; genus Leptinotarsa; species Leptinotarsa undecemlineata. Next base: position 150 of record WOGP01007524.1, read on the forward strand.
TAACTATTCAAGTAAATACAACAAATTAGGAATCATTGGAAAGAGAATGTTGTGCCCTTTCAAATGATATATTATTCGACCCCACTTTCCATTCAAAATTTTAGGGTTGTTACTCACCCTCGCTAGGGGGTTGAAGGTACAGGTAGAACAATACATCTAAAATGTGTCCGCCTCAAAAGCAAAATTAACCTGTCCCAGCAAATTTGCGTTAAGTTACAAAAAAAGGAGAAAAGCAAGGTGCATACTTTTCGTTGGACCACTCGATATGCATCCATGGATGATAGAATAACTTCCCTAACTTCAGAAGCACAAGTTGATGGATTCTGTCACATACAAGAATTCCTTCCTTCAGTGAATTAAACATGTATTTGTCGCCTCATTGTCAATATTCTGACTGATTAACTGATATATTCATTCATAATGATATACACTATGAAACCAATTCAGAGATCTTCTTGAGACATGAAGGTTCTAACAGCAGATGATTTGAAATTTAAAAAGAAAAACTCCATTATCAAGTTTCGGCCCTAAGTTTGTTTTGAACATGAAACAGAAAGGAAAACTGAATTGATTTTCTCCAAAAAAACAACCCTTTTCACTGACGCCATTTAGATTCAATGACGCCATGGTTTTGATAACATGATATGATGAGAATTGAAAAACATTTCCTAGTCCTCAAAAATAACACAGAACAAGATAAATGTATGCCTCAAAAACCTCGCTTCACATAAAAACAACGATCGTAAACAGGAACTTGATCTGATCCCTAGGCACGTTTTCAAGTTTTATACAAAGAAACAAAATCATAACAAAAAACCAGTACATCACGGTCAACCAGATGTTAAGTTTACCAAAACTAAAAGCATTGCTCATTCATTCCTTTCAAATCGTTGATTAAATACACACAGGCGCGCGTCAGGTGATAAATTAAAACTTACCTCGAGCGTTGGTGGCAGAGTCTGCAATTTTTTGGAACGCTTCCAAATAGGCTGTGACCGACAAGATTGTCGCCCTATAAACACAAAATTTCAGATTAGGAACATGTGGTAGATAAAGATATGTTGGGTACATTAATTCCCATCAAAGATTTTCATTGGAAAATTTGACTGAGTGAAAATGTTGATGGAATCGGTCATAACTTGATTAACATACATGAAAACGTATTTGAGTGATGTTTTGTTATGAGATTTTCACCAAACAGTTTACGAAACTGAAAAACGTGTTTTGCTAGACAATAGCATACTGTTGCATGGAATTCTAACTGTGACTTCATTGTTTGTTTTGGAATCAACATGCTCCATACACAAGAACAAGGTATAGCTACCGGACTGAGTCATGTCCGGTGGGAGATCTCGTGTCGTATCTTCACGAGTTTGACCATTTAAAATATGTGTATGCCATTTATTTTTGAATTTCATCACTAACTGAATCTAACAAACTGGTAACAGATTTCTTTACATCTTGAGGGAGGGGCTTCTCATCGGCAACGACGCAGTACGGCAGCAGTACCTTTACTTCTCAGCCTCACGATACTAGACAAGCTTTCCAATGAAAGGTTACTATCCCAACAAGTAGTCAAATCAAAGACTCAATTATATATAATGGAGTTAAAATGTACAACAAGCTAACTAAAAGTTTAAGAGAATGTGTCACGTTACCATCTTTCAGAAAAAACTTGGAGGCAATTCTTGTTAAAAAGACTTAGTGTACACTCGATGAATTTTTTGAGGATGATTTCGACATATAATCTTCGTATAGGTATTTTTTTCTTTTTCTTTGTAGTTTTTTTTATACATGTCATTTATTTACTCAACTTTAATTTTACCCGTGTAAAAGCTTACGTTTTATGTAGAATACGGTTTGAGTATGTGCCCATATATGTATATATGGGTGTACATAGTAATAATAATAAATAAGCAGGGATGGCCGCTAACACCCATGGCCTTTGGTGAATTGCGACACCACTTACCCGAGCAACTGGTGCCGGCCGCGGGCCACAGGGCTAACCACCCGGTGGACCCAACACTTGGTTCCCATTAACCACGGAAGGGGCCCCCACAATCGACCCGCTCGGAGGGGTCAGAAGCAAGGTGGTGGGGCCCATAACGATGATTTGCCTACCAAAGACAACACTGGCAATGACAACGGACGCTTTGAGTGGACGCGTGAGCTGAGAGATAGCCTTATGCATTGCTTCGAGAGTAGTGAGTCCGCGCGAAGAGGGTACATAATGAGATTGCATGCTCTGTGGTGTGAAACACATTCTGAGCATACCGCCATTTCCGCCCAAAACCTTAGGGATTACGTATCTTACCTTCGGTGGCAGGGCTTTTTAGCTCCTTCCCAGCCTTCTAAGGAAGTGGTGGAAGTGACAGTTCTACCACCCGTTGGCACGCCTGGAGAGGAGACTCGCACCATACCATGAATGGAGACAACAATTAGCACACGCAGGGCGCTCCACAGAATTAGGCTCCTGAAGCCAGAAGAACGGGCTTGTTTGAAGAGAAGATGGAGGCTAAGATCACGTCGGCGAGACAACACGCGTCTCATATCCAATGTGTGATGGATTACAGGGCGGTCAACAGGTCTTTCACGCCCGCAGTACGGCTACAAACAACGACGTATCCATCACACTTTAAGTCAAGGCGTGCTGCCTTGAATTCTCCTAAGAATTACGGACCGATAACATGCTTAAATTCGTGTTATAAGTTGTTTGTTTACAAGCATCTTATACACACGAATACTCACCGCAGTTGACCGAGTATTCGAACGGATATACGAGCAGAGAGGGTCGAAGAGAGGAGTCGCTGGATGTAAAGAGAACCTGTTCATCGATAGATGTGTAGCGCAGGACTCGATATAATATAAGCGTAACCTATCTATGGCCTGGATCGATTACCGTAAGGCATTTGATACAATTTCGCATGAGCTAATCTTGCTAATCTGGTTAAGCAAGAGTCCAAACAGGGTGGGTCACTTTCAGAAGGGTGACTATCAGGGTGACTCCCTCAGTCCCCTTCTCTTCTGCATCTCACGATTACCATTATTCGTTGCGCTCAGAAATACTCGAGGGTATAACTGTGGCACCCCCGGAAACTGGAGGCACAACGTAACAAGGAAAGTTTTTTCAAGAAACTGGTGGGCCATACTAATTTTTTATGTTCCCGACTGGTCGATTTCTCATGAAAATATTGAATATTATCTTCATTTTGTCGTATTGAATAACAAATAAATATCTAAATGTAATTTATGATTTTGAAAAAGGAAAAGAGGCCCTCAAATTGAAGTCTTCATTCGCAAAAGTTTCTCAATCTAACCCAGTTCTTGATTGCACTTTTCTAAATATTTCTCAATCACCCGCTCCTTCTAAAAAACAAATAGCAGATACATATTTCAATCAGTGTAATGTAAACTGACCCATTTGATCACATCAATCAGGAGATATTTTTCCGATGTATTTACATTAAACAAACGCTAAATTCATAATGGATCCGTTGTTATTCGTAATAATCACAGACAGTGAATATAAACAAACGAAAATTCATTCACATAGCGGTCAGTGAATTGAATTAATGTTTGTTTACTCAACGAATCTGTAGGTAGCCTAAACAGTCTGCAACGTGAGATGCCAATGTCAATATTTATTCAGCGACACTGACCTACTGTTTATTGTAGCACTTATCAGACGAACGGAAAGTGTGCGTTGATTTTTAACACTCTATATATGATTGCGTTTGTAGGACTTGTTAGCGACCCATTTTTCTAAAAAAAAATTAAATGAAAGTTCAACCTGTATTATTCAAAATCGACAGATCACAATAATCCAAATTAACAAGTGTCAGTGGTAGCTCTGTATATATTATTGTGGGAATTATGCCACTCGTATCTGACTAACAGTGAAAAATGAATTTTTTTCAAACAATCATACATGAAAATTCTGTATTCGATAGTACATACTCAACGAAAACATAGTTTTCATGTGGATATGAAAAACCATCAAAACGTTAACTTCAGTCACTGATGACGTCAATTTTCAGCAATACTAGAATGTAATAATAATAAATGATTTTATTGAAACATTACTCAGTATGAGAGGTTTTAATGTAACTTAACAAATGGCAGAATTCATCAGATGCACATGACAAATCAGGGCAAAAATTGCTCTTCCATCCAACCAGCAACAGCTAACTCATATTAACACAACTCATATTAATAAAACAAACTTGAAGAAAAAATAACTTACACTTACATGTGAAAATTATAAAGGAAATTTAACGAAGATAATTTTGGTATTTTCTACAAATTTATGGTAAATGAATATTCAGTATAAGTATCAACAGATTAGTATTATAAAAAAAGAAAACTGGATTGAAACATATCCTTATTCCTCAAAACTAAGTAGTGGTATTGATTTCAATGTAGCCGATTATACAGTGCATTCTATTTGAAGCGATCCAACCTGAATGACTTTTGGTACAATTATTTGCAGGAAAAATACAAAAACACCTCAACCATAGTATGCAGGGGGACACATTTTGACAAATTCACATTTGATCTTACTTTCCCTATCGCACCCCTAGAGCATTTCACCATTTTTTATGGATCAATTGTATGGTATTATCAGATGTTCCATGATGAACAGGTTTCAACAAAGTAGAATACATTATGGTTTGAAGCTCATAGTTTAGAAGCTAACAAATCAAACAAGTCACCCTGAATGAAATATGTTACTTCAAAAAAGTAAGTTTGAGTTCGATATTCTCTTCATTTTTTATTTGTCTCATTCTACAACAACGATTACCTACCAGGTGAAGTTGAAATGTTTCTGTTTTTGTGAATTCTTGAGAAGCAATGGTTTATACGCTTCGAGAACAGATTGAAATAGTGAGTTTGTACCACTAGGATAGAAATAGTGCTAGAGCTACTGCCTGTATGTTCGATGATAATAATTCAGGAATAAATGTACGACACAAATACGTTTCCTAACCGTTCAGGAGCTGTCAACGATGAGGCTATTTATACTGCAGTTTTAGGGCAAGTTGGACTAATGGAAAATTCACAATTCCTTACTAAGTTATCCCGAGAATCAGAAATCATTCGAACAAATCTTTTCAAGATCCTTCATAAGTACAAATTTCATTCATATAAGATTAGACTAGTTCATGAATGGAACGAAGATGATTCGATAGACGTATCGAGTTTTATAAAAGTCTCACTTAACGGATCAATTTGCATCCGGATTTCTTGCATAAAATTTGTTTTTCGGATGTACGTACGTTTAGTTTGAGTGGAGAGATAAGTCGGCGAAATAGTCGATATTGGAGTGATATGAATCCTCATTTGTACCGTAAAGTTCAATACCAACGACCTCAAAAATTGAATGTTGGGGCAGGAATTTTAGGTAACCACATCATAGGACTTTTTTATCGAAGATAATTTGACTAGTGATAAATATTTGGATATGTTGGAGAATTAAATAATACCGTGCATCAATAGGGCAATTGAAAAGGGTATAAATTTATTCGAAAACGAAATAGTTTTTCAGCAAGATGGCGCATCTTCTCATTATGCAGCTTCAGTGCGACAATTTTTGGATGATCATTTTCCTGGTCGCTGGATTGGCAGAAGAGGTCCTACGGAATGGCCACCAATGGCTCTGGATCTCAGTCCTGTTAATTTCTTTCTATTTCTATGGGGTCATTTGAAGTCTAAAGTGTGTGGGATAGAATCAACATTAGAGGATTTGAGAGAGAATATCATGAGGCATTGCATAGAAATAACTCGAGATTCTCAACCAAGTGAAGGCGGCAATAGAAGCTCGTTTGTACCATTGTATTGGAAGTTGGTGAAAATATTTTTGAACATTCACTATAGAACATTTTTTCTTCTTATTGTCCAGTCATCAGATATCGATTCAAGAATTATCAAAAAATCACTTTTTCTTATTTACTGCTTCCATATTTGTCTCTAGAATGTATATTTCAAAATTTGGCCTCCTATATAGTTAGAGACCTGTTTTTTTTATTTTTCCTGTTTTCAATTCAAATAATTTGTAGTTCCCGAACCATAAGCTTCAGATCATGTGTTTGATACTTTGTTGAAATCTGCTCATCATGGAGCATCTGATAATGCGAAATAATATAGGGTGATCCATTTAAAGAAAATGGTGGCATGCTCTAGGGGTGCCGTAGAGGAAGTAACATCAAATGTGAATATGATAAAATGTTTCCCCCTGTAAATGGCATATTCTTTATAAGAGGGCAATGCTATTAGAAAAAGAGTCTCGAGAGGTTTTATGTTAAGGTTCAGTGTTAAGGTTCTGAGGGATAATTTGGTGAATAGAATATAGGAGGAAACAAGTTTTTTCCGAATTTTTTCGATAGATGTCACCAAAAATTTGGAAATGAGATTACAAATATTTTGAAAAATTAATACTTAGCTGGTTTTGGTAGACAAAATAATATCCGAAACAACTGAAGAATAGCATGTTTTCTCTGAGAAATATATTTGACTTATGCAGTGATTTTTTGAAGTGAACTACAAGTTAATAGCATTATGTTCCCCGTTATAATTTTGTTTTCATTTTATTTGATTATCTCAATGAGATTAATAAAAACCAGAATAAACTTATCAAAAGGCAACATAACTACAAATATGGCTTTTGATGTTTCGATTATTCATCAGACCCTAGAATGGTAATAGAGATAATACATGTTAAAAAAACTTATTCGGTGCAGAGTTTATTGATAGGTGAAAATTAATATAACTAATTCTTGGTTATTTACACACCACTTCTTTAGAATTTATGCGTTTTTCCAGTCGAATTTGACACTGCAACTTTTGCTTTTTCCTTATATCACTTTATCCAATCCCCAACAATTCAAAATGAGCTTTCTAACCACGAAATACGCAAGATTTCAGCAAACATAGATAGATCAAACATAGACTTGCTTGAAGTGACAAAATATTGCAATGTTGCATTTCTTTTAGATTCTCATAATTACGAAACTTCGTAGAGCAGAACCAGTAGAGGAGAAATTCCTAACCTCAAAAATTATCTTTCCAATCTGAATAATCAAGTCACTCATTCAGAAGACCTACACATTTCATCGAAATTATGTTTACTTAACAATCTTTCTAACATAAACAAATATATTTGAGGCCAGTTCAGTGAAATTTTTATGCTTCTATATTCTTCACAATTTTTGATTCATATTTCACTTTTTAGCACCTCAAAAAATTAAGTTTACCATTCCTTTCATGACATTTTGATAAATATCATATCAAAAATGTTACGATGTTCACAAAAATTTAAGTATATCGCGATACGGCTCGTCATTTTTATCTGATTATGTGTATAAAATCATTAGCTAATAACATCTTAGGGAAAATCATGATTGATGTTTTTAGAGAATAAATAAATCTTCGTATGTACGTTTTTGATGGATGCGAAGTTTTGATATTCAACTTGCTCCAAGCGACCGCCCTTTCACTGCAGAGCCTGAAATTATAGTAAAACGTAGTAATTCATTATTTACATTTACATATAAAACATCTGGTGGGTATCGCCCAAAGCTCCAATTTATAGTATAATAAACCGGTAGTAATGACTACCACTACCGGTAGCTGTATATCTTAACCGAAGTTCAAGTTCAGACAACGTATGATACAGTTTATGCGAAGAAAAATCTCGTTCATACGTGGTGGAATTTATTTAGCAAAAAATTTCAAGAATAAGTTGGGCCGTGAACTAGCATATCCTCGACTATTACTTACTTGATTATCAAAATAAGATAAGCTACAAACCAGACAGAAAATAACATACACCTTTGATTAGATGATGCTTTTACTTTCAGCCTCCAAAAAAAATGAGAAATATATGAAAGAAGATATTATTGAAGAGAAATATTTGAGGAATTGTATATTTAAATTGATAGGAATATGTCGAAAATGTGACTGACTGAAAAAATAGCAATTTCTTGAAATGACTTTTGAATGAAGTAGGTAACCACAAACACAGTAGGTAACAAGAGCATAATATCCATTGTTATAAAAGTCGATATTTTATCTGATATCCACTCTCAACAAAACACTTAATAATGGCGTTTACGGCCCAATAATTCTTCATTCACAGAGAAAATTAACATAATTGACTTTTAACGTGTGATTCCTAACACGGATTGGACGATAGCGAGTGAAAATCAAGCGTTCAGCCTGGGGCTTGAACCATCGACTCACACATTGGTCAATTGACTTAGTGAACAAAGCACCCATGTCGAACCGCCCGGCTACCGACCGAAGGAGGTATATTTTTAGGAGAGATTTTGGGAAAAAAAGTTTTGGCTTTTTTTTTTGAATATTTATACAAAAAGTATACCTTCTAGGAGGTAGTAGATACATAGCCTACTACTAGCAGTAGTGAGTTAGGTACCTACTACTGTTGTATATGAGAATTGTAGACTGCATCTAGAAATAAAACATTTTTGGATTTTTCATCTAGTAACACTACAATACATTTATTTTTCCTATGTATGTATGTATGTTTAATAAGTGAATATTTTTGTATGAATGAAGACATTAGTCAAAATCTTTTTCCTTGATTCTGTCATTTCTTAAATGCTTCCTTTTGCATGAAATCGTACAGCAACTAAAATGAAATTATGACAATCTACAGATACATACGAATATAAAACTAGATAAGATTAGATTGTAGAAGGACGTCCTCATCAATATGCTCTTATTTCGTGTCCATAATTTCTTCTACATTTCAATTGGTTCATTTCAACAAAATTGTAGGTCAAAGTCGTCCATACTAGTTAAAGAGGTTCAAAATGTGAACTTTTGAAAATGAATTTCATAAATAAACCTTGGCAATTTAGATTCTTCAGCTGATTATTTCATTTCTACCTCCTCGATATTCATCGATATTAAAGTCGAAAGAATATGCGGTTTATGACTTATATGAGTTCAAATTCAAAATTTCGAGACTGAAGTCAAAATCCCGAGTTGAAAGTCAAAATTTTGACTTTCAAGTGAAAATTTCAAGAATAAAGCCAAAATTTCAAGTTTGAAAGTCATAGTTTCCAAGAAACAAATAATAGAAATATGTGATTTGTGAGTTATATGAGTTTGAAGTCGAAATTTCAATTTCAGAGTCGTGATTTCCAAAATTAAATCGATATTTTGAGTTTTAAAGTCGTAATTTCCAAGAAACAAATAATAAAAATATGTGATTTATGAGTTATATGGGTTTGAAGTTGAAATTTTAATTTCAAAGTCGTAATTTCCAAATTGAAGTCGATATTTTGGGTTTCAAAGTTATGATTTCCAAGAAACAAATAATAAAAATATGTGACTTATGAGTTATATGAGTTTGAAGTCGAAATTTCAAATTCAAAGTCGTGATTTCCAAAATGAAGTCGATATTTTGAGTTTTAAAGTCGTAATTTCCAACAAACAAATAATAAAAATATGTGATTTATGAGTTATATGAGTTTGAAATCAAAATTTAAATTTCAAAGTCGTGATTAGTCGATATTTTGAGTTACGAAGTCATAATTTCTAAAAAACAAATAATAAAAATATGTGATTTCCAAATTGAAGTCAATATTTTGGGTTTCAAAGTCATAATTTCCAAGAAACAAATAATAAAAATATGTGATTTATGAGTTATATGAGTTTGAAGTCAAAATTTCAAATTGAAAGTCGTGATTTCCAAAATGATGTCGATATTTTGAGTTTTAAAGTCGTAATTTCCAAGGAACAAATAATAAAAATTTGTTATTCATGAGTTATATGCGTTTGAAGTCGAAATTTCAATTTCAAAGTTGTGAGTAGTCGATATTTTGAGTTTTGAAGGCATAATTTCTGAAAAACAGATAATAAAAATATGTGATTCATGAGTTATATAAGTTTGAAGTCGAAATTTCAATTACAAAGTCGTGATTTTCAAATTGAAGTCGATATTTTGGGTTTCAAAGTTATGATTTCCAAGAAACAAATAATAAAAATATGTGATTTATGAGTTATATGAGTTTGAATTCAAAATTTCCTTTTCAAAGTCGTCATTTCCAAATTAAAGTCGATATTTTGAGTTTCAAAGTCGTAATTTCCAAGAAACAGATGATGAAAATATGTGGTCCTTCTGCACTTCCGTACATTTTTTATACATTTGTGGGGATCAGGTTAGGTTAGATCCAAAGAGAATGGGTCTATTCGACCTTCCACCGCAACCCGCATGGGTTTATTTTGGCTCACACCTATTAATACTCGATCAAATGAACCCACCTTCTTAACGAAGCCGATTAGTTTGTATGGTGATTGGTCTTTCAGGTCAGGTTCGGCTCTGCCGAACTCTAAAAACCTGATTCGGTCCCCAGCGGGCCAGCCACAAAGTATGTGATCTGCTGTTTCATCATTTTCCAAACAGCGGCGACACACACTGTCTTCCAACAGTCTCTACATATGATGATTCAAATGACAGTGACTTGTTAGAAGGCCTATTAGACATCGTAGTTCATCCCTACTGTAGTCCAACAACTGTTTGGTATCAAGCTTCGAAGGGTGTATAAACGCCTTGGAGTGTGCTAATCCTGGAAGATTCTGCCAGAAGTCCATAAATCTTCTTGCCGTCCAGATGTTCAATCTTTGTTTGGCAAAGCCTAAAGCGATGCCAATGACAGGTTCTGGTCCGATGAAGCTGCTTGCAGCACCCTTCCTTGCAAGGGAGTCAACAGCCTCATATACAAGTAGTGAAAAAATATAGAAAGTTTTCATTTCTCATTTTTCTTCAAATATTTATTTTCATAATATTAATTTGAATAAACTATCTTTCATAATTAAGAAACAGCAATAGAGGTCACGAAGGGCAGAAAGGGGTGAAGTCAGTTTTTTCGAACCGTTCTGAAAAATTTCGGCCACATTGTCCCACATAAACATTATTACACTCCGGACACTTGAGTTTATAACTCAGGCAGAAAAATTTTATACCATTTCAACTACTTCGCAATGAGAAAATCGACACAGCACCATTAATTCTTCGATGAAACACGTTCAATTTGTTGAATTAGGGAATAATGTCATCATAACTTATTGAGACACCAATTAATTTGCCTATATATAAAATGGTGAGGTTATCTTGCAGGTCAAGTGGATTTTGATGCAATTATTTTCACGTTATCGCTTGTATGTCCAATATAAAATGAGATTGTCTATTCGTTTTTATTACTTAGTTGTTGGGGAGCTCTTTCTTTTCTAAAACCTATTCAAAAAACTAAGTTGAAAACGTTTTTTAGGAAATACCTCTCTCCAAATTCCATGCAAAGCCATAGAAATTTCTATAGCGAAGTAACTACTGAATTTTGTAAAATTCATTTGAATACAATCAAGATGGATAATATTTTACCCTTATTGTATTCATTGCATATCATTGAGTGAGTATTGGAGTTACCAATGTTTTTGAAAAAAAAGTTATAATTTATTCACAACTTGTCCAGTTTGGAATCCCTGAGACAAACTCTAAAATTCATGTCAGAAAAGGCAATCAAGGTCTACATATG
>WOGP01007525.1:0-11706 GCA_015342065.1 Leptinotarsa undecemlineata
GGTATTTAGTAAAATTGTTTTTCGTTTAATCTTTTTTATTATTTTTTCAGAGATTTCAAATCAATTTATATTATATTAGACAATGGAAGTTCGAACTGATGTAATACACCACGAAACATTGTCAACCACCTTCAAACTATTTCTATGGTTATACTGAACCAAGAAAGTGAAGACTACTCTACTGGATCAAAAGACTACCCTCTTTTGAACCATTCAACTTCAAAAAAATCACCTGTGCCTTGGACCTTTTCAACATATAATTGAGGAGTCCTCATTGTTCGTTTCAGTTTGTGCTCTAGATGTGATTCAGTTTAAAGAAATGTGTATGTTTTATGATGTATCCGGGTTGTTCAAAAAATAAGGGGAATGTTCAAATTTCGCAGGCTATGTACATCTGTTTAGCGATTTTATATTTTTTAACTGGGTTTTTTAAACTATATTTATTTTTCATTTTTCAGTTTTGTATGCTATAAAAGCGTAATTTTTAGTCTTTTTAAACTATATTTATTTTATCTAATCTTTGGGATCAATCAGCGACTGCTGCCTTCCTTGGGCTGGGTAGCTGATTTTCAGGCTTCCTCTCCGGAATCGGAAAATATCAATGGTCATTTTTCCAAACAATATACGGCAGATTGATCCCAAAGTTTAGATAAAATAAATATAGTTTGAAAATACTAAAAAACACGCTTTTATAGCATACGAAACTAAAAAATGAAAAATAAATATAGTTAAAAAAAATTAAAAACACGATTTCAAGGAACATTGAAGTAAAAAGTTAAAAACATTTTTTTATAAGCTTAAAACAATAATTAACGAAAAATACTAGTATTTTTGTAAAAAAAGTATTTTTCGTTCGTTATTGTTTTAAGCTTATTTGAAAAAAATATTTTTACCTTTTTAGTTTGATGTTCTTTGAAAGCGTGTTTTTTTAGTTTTTCAAAACTATATTTATTTCAAATGAAGAAATACATGTAAAGTGAGTTCCAAGTATATCAAAAGAAGTACAGCGCCATCTGCCTGCGAATAGATCAAGCAATAATAATTCTGTTAAATATAGATGCCGAGCTTGGGAGTTAGAAACGAACAAATATACATACAGGAGAAGCTAATAAAACCGTGTTAAAAAAAAAATTAAAAACCAAGTCGCGGACATACCAAAAAGTGCATATTAGAGCTACTTCAAGGACTGAAAAATCGTTGGCACAATTGTAATATATCTGAGGAAGAGTAGGTACTTTGTAGGGGATAAAATAAAAATTGATGAATAAATAAATATTTTTTGAGAAAAATGAAAATTCACCTTATTTATGAACAAACAGTGTACATCACAAAACTCATACATTAACTTTTTCTAACTACTACGGTCTTCATTGCTATAATTTTTGCCTTCAAACTTCAAGTGGTATTTTCATCGCTAGGGCATTTTGTAAAAAAAAAAACATATTTCTTTTGAAGATGTGGATTACTTGTGTTTGGAACAAAATTATAAAATGTGTATTACCAACAAGACTTATATCATTAGAAGTTCATCAAGTAATCCCAACAAAGATACGCCACTGGCGTACAATAATTATAACGAAATTCACTCACATTTCATTCTCTCAACTAAAGGTCCCCGACAAGCAGCAGATATGCCACAACAAAGTTCTTTGAAATCGACATGATCATCTCTATTTACATCAAGTGCCAGAAATAACCTGTAAGTGAGGAAGATATTTATCACCCATATAAAGTAACGTAATGCAATGTGAACAATATCCTTATTTTTTTAGTGAAATTATAAAAACTGAAACATCCTGCAGTTTTTCAAAGAAATACTTCATTTTATCTCAGGATTCTCACAATGTAACCCAATTGAAAAATGTTTGGAATGCGAACTTGAGCAAATACTGAATAAATACAATAATTGAAAAAAACTGTTGGTGATTTTAGGTTTTTAGTCACTCAGAAGCGATAACACAGTCCTCTGAAGATGCTAGTCACTCGAGTTGACTATATGTTGGTTAAAACATTTCAATAAAGATGCCCTAAAAATTCAAAACCAAAAACAGTTTCAAAAGATGGTCATGAAAACCTGAATTTTCTGTAATAATTCAATTCTCAGCAATATGAAAAAAAAAATACATTCAAAATAAAAGGTGAAGTTCAATCCACTCAAAAATAATCTTTAATTAAATTGCTTTTCGAACAATATATTATTACAAACCAAAATTTATCGATAATGAAATAAATATCAGTTGATATCAATACATATAAAAAAAATTTAATTCACCGCTCTTTGTAAATGAAAGATATTTGAGAAAAACCTTCATTGGGGGTCATCATTATCACAAAGAGAGAGAGATAGAGAGAGATAAATACGTTTATTGTCCTAAGAAAGAGTTCTTGTTGACTCCAAAATAATAACTTTTAGATTATTTGTTTGTTTATCTTTGAGTTTGTGCCAGTAAATCTCAAGGGCTTAACGGATTTGGGTGTGATTTTCACTAGTGTATTGTAATGAGTTTTTTGTTTATCTGTTGAATCTGTTTTTCCGTTAACCAGCTGTTGCCCCTCTACGAACAACAACAAAGTCGAAAGTTGTGCGAGCTGAGGACTAATAAGGTCTTACCTTTTAACGTGTGATTCCTAACAATTTATGCATCAATAAAAATGTTATGTAAATTTTAAAAATCACACAAAATATTAAGAAGAAACATAAAAAACCTGTTCAGCTGATTTAGCTGAAATTTGGTTATTATGTAATTCAAAAATTGTAGGAACTAAATTCTCAGAAATGACTGTGATGTTTTTGCTTTAATCTGTCTTTTGCACTTCTTTTACCGTATATATGATTTATTATGAGCCTCTGTCCTTTGCTAGCTGGCGCTTTCAATCCTGTTGAGAGGCCTTCAAAAAAAACTTTTTATTTCTGAATTTTGCCATACATTTGAGACAATATGTCCTGATTCAACCAAGTCTCATATAAATAATAAATCTTTCTACCTCTAAGACGATACTCTCGGATTTTTTCAAATAAATTCTCCGCCACAGAACAATGTCTTCTCTTTCTATAACGACAATTTTCCTACCTGTTTTTATAAAGTTTGTGATCATTTGCTTCAATATCCGAAATAAAATACGTCATAATATTTTGGGCATCAATTCATCGAAACTTATTTCGGCTGCGACTTTTTTCGAAGTTGGGATTTCATTAAAAAAAAATTACCACGAATAGCATACTTGGTTCAATCATCAAGCTGAATTTGTTTTTTCCTCTAGTTTCAATGTTTTTAGATACATTATCACATTTACCTCCATTTTCTTTAAAGGTTTTAAGATTTATGTGAACACTTCTCATACTTTAGGTAAATCACTACACAGATTAACTACGTCGTTATGCAACATATTTTCATTCCGTTTACGGAGCCCACAATACACATTGTACATAATAGTATCTTCTCCATCAGATAAATTCGGACGTTTGCTTTGACTGCTTTCACTTTACATATTGCTTACAGTTCACAGCACAAAATTAAACTGATTAATAATGATATTTTTTTTGTTGGGGTCCTTGAACAAATCCCTTGGTTTTTACCTGATTTGAAATTTCTTTTTTATTTACTGTTATTCCTTTTCCTATAAATGTAAGTATCTAATATTGTGATGTCCACTACATTATTAAGAATCTTAAGAATGGATTAATCTATACAATATGTATTATTCTCTTTTATATTTATATAGGGTAGGTAATATACAAGAATATCATTATTTATTATATTTTTTTAAAGGACGAAACACAAGCAGTACAAGAAAATCCTTGAGGAGCTCTAAGAACGGTGCCAGTGCGAAAGTATAGATTCACATTGGATTTGAATCGCTGGAGATTAAATCCATTTGGAGAGACGTTCTCCAAAGGAAAGAGTTCTTAAACAGCGAAAAGGGTATTTCAAATTTTCAAGTTTTTACAACAGAAATTGCAAAACTGTCTACTATGTTGAAACAGACTGAAACAGATCAAATTAAAAAAAAAATTACTCTACGTAGTATTCAATGAATATCAACCTAACTGATGGGCCAATCTTCATATCTATCTCTATCTTGCATCAAATTTAATCTGCTTGTCTTTTTTCTTCCCCACAAACATCTCTATGAAGGCAACGTTGCCATTTACAAATTTTAGTTGCAGAATACAATTAACATTTTTTATATTAATTTAATAAACATTGATGCTGTTGAATACATTTCATTGGCGGAAGTTTTTTTTATGAATAAACACGTCCATTATTCTATGTGTGTGTGTAATATTTAAATAGAAGATGATAAAATATATAGAATCACATCCTGACAACTATGTTTTCCTTTAATGCAATAATATTTTTGAGAATTTAGTACCTACTATTATGGAATTTTAGTATAACTATATTTATGGTTTTTATTGTAAAACGAGCTTCTTCTGAATCAAAGATAAACAAAAACATGAAAACATCTTGCTGTTGGAAAATCAGGGAAAATCTAAAAACTGCAAATCAAGTCGGAGGCATCAGCTAGTATTAGATATTAATTAGTTTTCTTAGAAACCTGAGTGAGCTGTCTTTCACGTTTATTTTTATTTCTCTACAGATACTTCAGGCAATGAAACTATTAAGAATAATGATGAACATTTGAAACTGAACACAAAGCTCTGCAGTAAAGTATAACTCAAATCCTAATAGAACAATAAAGTAGGGCATTGGGGCATTGTTAAATATTTTGGACATTTTTATGGAAAATATAAATATTGACAGCATATAACTAAAAACTGTTTTTGACACTTTTTTTTGCACTATATATTTTTGTAATCAGTTCTCAAAAGCTAATAACATCATGGCGAAAGAAATTGGCATAAACATATTAAAATGTTCATAAAATCATATTCATCGTTATATTTTAACCGAGATTCTAGTGCTGTAAGTGCTGCTCATGAAATCATTTCCATTTCAAAAAAGGTTTTTATCACTTTTAAAAATAATTGCCACACTTGTTTAAAAAAGTATTGATAGGTTTACCCTTTGCAAGCTTTCAGAGGCACAGGAGGACAAACGAGAGACTTTAAGCAACTGAAATCCAGATGACCAGTAACCGAAGCACTTTGTAAAGCCCAGAAACATTTCTCTAATTCGCAGATATCTTGTTCTTCCAGATGTGTTACTCCAGCAAGTGTTTGATAGAAAGTAGGTGTTTCCAATTCAGAACTGAGCGACACACAAGGAGCTGAAAGCAACCTGAAAGAAAGAGTGCCAAAATTGTTAGAACCATTTATTATGCAAGTACTTGAAAAACATCAAACAGTTTCTGAATTATCTTAAAAACTTTTATCATTTCATTTCAAGCAATTCAAATGCTTGAATGATGATTCATGATTCAAATGATTAAATAAATAGTGACCTTCATTAGGCACCAGCAAATTCTCAATATTTTCAAATGTCTTGATAATAATAATTGTTTTTACTGACATAAAAAATTAAATCGAAGAGTGTCAAGTGTCTATGTGCCAATAATCTCCAACAGAGTTATTGAAAAATAATTGTATATTATTTATGTTAAATCCCTGTGATATCTCTCTGTATGCAGATGACCTTAAGTTTTTTAAAACAGTGCAATCTACCAATGATATTGAATGTATTCAGAATGACCTGGATAGCTTTTGTACCTACTGGGATACTAATTGTTTAAAAGTTAACGTTAAGAAATGTAATGTGTTGAGATTTTATAGAATAAGGCAGCCTGTCATTGGAAACTACTCCATTAATGATGTAACTCTTCAAACTATCAAAAGCTTATGCGATTCGGGAATTACTTTCGATAAAGATCTAAGCTTTATTGATCATGTCAATAATATGTGTGATAAGCATTCAGAATGCTCGGGTTCATCAAAAGGAATACCGGCCATATTACAGAATATGATGCTATAAAGTCATTATACTTTTCACTGGTTCGGAGTATTTTGGAATATAATAGTGTGATTTGGTGTCCTCGTTATGCTTGTCATAAAGAGAGACTTGAAAAAGAGCAAAATCGCTTCACTAAATATATAATTTGGAAACTTGACCTATCCTACTTTGGATTTAACTTGCAAACGAGGCTGTCTGTATTAGATTTATTATCACTTGAGGACAGACGTAAACTTGCAATGGTTCCAATCCTTCATAAAATAATAAACTTCCACTACAATTGTTCACCTATTTTAGATGACCTTTGCCTTTCTGTTAACTCAAGAACCTTAAGAAGCAACCATATTTTTTCATTTGGGTTGCGATTCTACAAGACTAACTATGGCTCGATGACAATAAGTTGTAGACTTCAGAAAAATTTCGAAACATACTTGATCTTTTTCATTTAAAATTCGAAGAAATGGCAATCAGAAAACTTCATCCAGCGACTGTTAATTAAACTTCTGAATAGTCGTTTATTACTTCTTATAATGTTCATTACTTATTCTAGTATTTGTAAATATCTTCTTTTTTTTTAATGTGAATTTCCTTGGCTTGCCATTTGAATTTTATTACAATTATATAATGAACTACTTGACATTTATTGATATTTATTGTGAGGTAATAATTTGACTCTAGGGTTTTGTTTCCACATTGATGTAACATTTGGGACTTACAATTCTGACATAGTTACGTTTTCTTTCATAATTTAATTGATCATTAGTGTTGAATGTCTTTATGCTTATTCTTGTCTTTTTAATATTTTTTCTTCTGTATGTTCCATTTGGTATTTGATTAATAGTTTGTCGTGTACTGGACTAATAAAAATAAATAGGTTTATTATTTTTAGGCAATTACAATAGTTCATCTTAAGGATCTTACTTGTTGGGTTCATAACTGAACTCTAATGCTAATGTACCATTTGGGATTTTATAACAATTCTATAGTGTACTTCACCGATAAATAAATGAAAAAATAAATAATTTTAAAAATAAAAAAACTTCAATACAATAATTGTATGCGTAATCTCAACTTTTAACTAATTAATTTGCTTGAATGCCAAAAGTAAATGAAACAATTGTCAAATAGAATTGGAAAGTAAAAACATGGGAATAGTCTATGTGCCTGTATTTCATTAGAGAAGAATTAGTCCAAGTACATAAAATACTATAAATAGGTATATCTTCAAGTCTAGGAACAATTTCTCAGCTTCACATTTCAACACCCGGTTCTTTCATTCTTGCAATCAAATTTTCATAAAATGTTACATGCTTAAGAGGTATATAATCAAGCATATGTTAGTTGTTAGCATGTTCATGAGCACAGTAACTGGAACATGGAACTTGTTCAGGACAAAATTTTGAAAATCTGAAACTGGCACTTATGCTTATTAAAAGTTACACTATTGTATTACGAAAGCCTCAGTACATTTCTAGAAAAAAAATGTTGTTCTTCCACTCAACCCAAAAAACATTCGAGAAACATTCTCAAATTCCAACCTTTGCATTTCTCATATTTATAAATTTTACCTACACGATTATATACAATCAATAGCAAAAATTATGTATACACTTAGTTTTTGCAGGTTTTGGCAAAACCTGTCTTTTCTAAACAATAATCTCTCCTAAAAAATTATTACCCATTTCAACTTGAATGGTTTATGTTGTGGGAAGTTATACCATTCGAGTAAATATTTAAATTACACAGTAATTTATGTGGTGAACTTTTTAGTTTACACTTGAACAGCATATTGGAAAAGTGAATACAAAAAAAAAGCTTCATCTGCAAACTTTTGTTGACTCTACAATGTTTGTGAATATAACTGAAATGTTTCTTTTTATTTCCTGCTAAATTTTTTCATCAAACACTCAAATCAAACCATTCTTACCATTTGGACAAAACTGTTGCTTCCTTGTTGTAGATAATCCAAGCCTTAAAGTCTTCAAAAGTTACTTTGTCCTGATTTACTCCAAAAAGGGAAATGATGGTTCGATCCCATGACAAATTTGGTTTGGTCGAGCCATCTGGTGGTGGTAACTTACCTTCAATTTGGAGTGCATTTTGAAATTCAGTTCTAGTAATGTATGTTCCCGAATCGTTACAATAGAGAGTCCATAAAAATCTAAAAACAAAACATTTCTCATTTCACAAAAACTGACTTCCGTCTAAAATCAGGAAACATTTTTCACACACTTTTCACATACAATTCTTTTTTTTTGCATACCACATATAAATATACAAAAAACATTTTTTTCTACTCAGTTTGTATTACAAACATTCATAACGAATCGTCTTCAGTATCATTTGAATTTTGCAATGTGGCAGGTTGCAAAACACTTAAATTCAAAACAATTTCATTCATTGAAAAGGAAACGTGATTTCATTTGATTAGTAATTATGTCCCATACACAATAAAATATGTTCACTTTGAACTAACTTTCCGGTCCTTGAAGACGCTCATCTTTGCAAAGTTCGTCAAAATGGAGTTTCACCCTTTTTTGACGAGACTTGGAAAACTCAGGGTTGATGGACCACTTTTTTGATACACTATTTGCTTCCTTCATAAAAATTTTAAATTCATGTCGATACCTTTCTAATTCTTCCACACAAATTTTCAAACGTTTTATTGCATGTTGATATCTAACTTTCACAATTTACTTTTTTTTGCCTTTGTTTGCAGGTTCAATAAATATAAAACTAGAAACACAAATGGTCCATTGTCACAACATTCATACGAAGAATGCTTACTTAGTACAGGCCTTCATATTTAAAAAAATACAAATGTGGGAATCCCCTAACACATTTACGGCTATTTGAGGCTTATGACTTATTTCTTTTCCGAGTTCATTGGTAATTTTTCAAGAGTGTTATTTTTGATTTCTCATTCCTGTATTCGGCAGCTATAAAAATACTTTTAGTGGATTCAACCACATTAGTTAATTCTTTTGTAATGATTTACAAGTTCTATGTGTTCCTTTTGTTTTGTAAGAAAATATCTCTTATATTTTTATCAGAGTTTTCAATATCGTGAGAGTATCGGGATATTATCTTTGCAATACACTTTTATACTTATCAAATAATTTACAGAACATGTGAAAAAACATATTCAATTTATCATTAGGCTAATGAAATTGCTCATTCCAAGCAAGTTTATTCAAAGTTTCATGTTTGAAATACTACTTTTTCGTCATAATTTAATATCGTGCCCCGTGGTTTATCATTCCAGTTTTAATTGTTTTGGGACATTTATACTTTTGACCGGTTAGTATATAATGATGCCTTGACGAACAGACCTCTGTTACATAAAAACGATTCAACTGATTCATCTATACTCTTCTATATAAAAGATAACTTCTCTGCCTGTTAAAAATAACTTGATTGCAAAGACTTCCCAGACAAGGTGGTGTTGAAGGTTTTTTCCCAGGATTTACCTAGTTGTATGTTATTGTCCCAATTTTTATATTCTATTGATTTTACTGTAATATTTCAATAAATCTATTTTTGTACAACTGTCATTAAAAGTGACATTTTTAATGGTTGTCAAGAGTATTAAAAGATAATGTTTACAAAGTAGCGATTTTTTTCTACCACATAGCAATAAACAAAACATAATTATTCAATTTTCGAGGAAGTTTTATTATGAACAATAGATATAGAAACAATTAAACTCTGTTACAAATGTATTATATGCATTAATTACATTATTATTATTATTTATGAACAATAATATGAAAAGTACAATTAGAACTGCCGATATTAATACCTTGCTATGTTGAAGAGCCTTGTAATATATTTGAACTCTCTGAGTTGACAATTTCATGGGCATTAACATTTAATTCTTGAAGTAAAGAGGACGATGCTGTAACGCTGGAGCTAGCTGTTAGGATTATTCTTTCAGCAATAGCCTTTTTATAAGAAATAGATTGATCGATGTAACCCTCAGCTACTGTTGTAAACTTCCATCCTCCGTGCTTCTTAACATCCGTTATATTTGCTCCTGATTCTGCTAGCAAAGAAGCAGAAGATCTTCTGGAACAGGAACCTATATATTCCATTGGTTCCGGGAGGTTCGGAAACTCAGCAATGGTAGAGGGCATTTTCCAAAACGTATTTATACCAACTGGGTTAGCACTGCATTTATAATTTGAGTATTTCAGAAAGAAACGTTGACGATTGATAACGTAATGTAACGTATTTATTAAAATAGTTTTCGTTTTTGTATTTGGAATTTGAACAGTCAATGATTTGTATCTATTAATTTAATCTTTTCTATCAATAAATGACACAGCTCTTTATGCCGGTAGGATCCATATATTCCGAAAGTAGTAGCAATTTTTATCAAAAAATATTTTTCATCAGTCGCCTCATTTATAAACCTCTGGACTAGAATTTTTGATTTTTTGGGGCCTATAACTTTCATTTTTCCACTTTAAAAATGCTATTACCTTGAAATATTTGCTTGTATTGAAACCATTTTTAATGAGCGCACTCGAGTTTATCATTGAAAAGTTGCTCCACAAAGTTGACCAGTTCCATATTTTCTATTTCTCTTCTAGATAGGCTAGGAAGACGGTTTCGCTGAAATTTCCTTCAACGTTTTTAAGTCTACACTAGCTCAACTCGCTACGCTCGTTTCGCACACTTTTTAATTCACAAAATAAAACCTTACTTTCAGCACTCATATCATAAATAACTATTTTTGATTTGAAAAACATACATACACATTGAATGCAATGAAATATCTTACTTGATTTTTTCATCTTGTGTGCCTTTTGTGAGCAACAATAATCCGCATATCAGATCCTTAAGACCAATTCCTCTTGGGGTTCCTCCGCAAGCTAAATACAGCCATTCTGCTATTGTTGCAGGCACACCATCCCCAAGCACATTCAGAATGAACGAATGGCGGCTCAGGAACTGCCCACCATTCGTTAGTCTTTTGAAGGCTTCACATACTCTCTTGAGTTCTGCATCGGACACTGGCATAAAAAAAAGAAGATGAAAGTGTGAAATAGTTATTAGTATCTGAAGCAATTTTTCTAATAAAACATAATTTTATTTTACACTACTCCAAGAAATTAACGCACCACTTCAATGAATCGATTTTATTTGTAGTCAGAGGATACATAACAAAATGAAACATCTTTAGAGTGTCAGTAATTGTATAACTGTATTATCGAGGATTGACCTAACATAAAAAAAATTACAAACAAAATCTTGTTGGAAAAAAGTTGGCGAAAATATACAGAAAAGTGTCAATACCCTACCATGTATAACAGTATCACATCGTCGACCCATAGTTAAAATAATGTGCCTTATTTCATTCTGGTCTAGCCCTCTTCAAACCTTAATCAGTCTCTCCCTCAGTTCTTGCAGGTTGTTTGGTTGGATCGGGTGCTCTCTCGATCGCTCACAAACGATAACCCATATATTTTCTATTGGATTTAAATCCGGGCTATATGCTGCCCATGCCATGGTGCTAATTTTAACCTCTTGGAGGTAATTTCCGACTATCTGTGCAACATGGAGACTGGCGTTGTCTTGAATTAGTGAGAAATTTTCGCCGATATAAGGAGCGAATGACACTACGTGTTACTCCAAGATCTCCGTTAAGCACCTTGCACGAACTATTGTTATTGTGTTAACAAAATTAGGACTTATCGGTGAATACCACTCGTTCCCAGTCAACCTTTAACCAACTAATTTTCCTTTTATTTTGTGTATTTTAATATTAAATTCTACAAAAAGGATTTGA
>WOGP01007526.1:0-11706 GCA_015342065.1 Leptinotarsa undecemlineata
GTGTCAATTGAGGCATCCATAATGGTGACGATCTTCTATTTAAAAAATATGTTTAAAATATGTTTTTCCGTTAACCAGCTGTCGCATCCCTACGAACGACAACCCTCCGAAGTCGAAACTTGTGCGAGCTAAGGATTAACCAGGTCTCACCTTTTAACTAGGGCTTGAACCACCGACCAACACGGCAGTCAATTCGAGTGAGTGAACAAAGCACCCACGCCGAACCGCTTGGCTACCTCATGAAAAAACTGGCATAGAAAACTGCCTGTAGACATTCTGTTCTGGTTTTTTCATGAACTTTTTCCAGGAGTATCCAGGTAACCAACACATCGACAGCTATGTTCTCATTAGAACGATCTGAATATCAAAACCATGTAATGATGTGCATAAGCCATAAGCGGCAGGAGACACATTACCTAGTCGCTTTTTAATAGTCTATATTTCTGGGTGAGCGTCAACCCGCTAACTTCGCAGGGGGCGTTCCTCACCGCCTCCTCTCAACGGGGCCGCGAGGAGAGGCGGAGGAGTCACTTTGCTACTCTACCCTTAAGGTAGAGGTACCTACTCATGAAATGTAGGCATGTTAATAGTTAATTTTATTAAAAAAGATTTTTAGTTTTAGTTGTAAAAGCGTTAATGTAGAGTTTTAATATTTAGTCACAAATATTTGAATATCTTATTTCTACTCCCATTTGTAACGACTTACCGATGCGAGATTGGATTTAAAGCTTACGCTTATACAAAAAATAAATACAGAAACAGACTGGATGCAGCTTCGGATCTTCGCATCCAACTGTCGAACATAAAGTCTAATTTTAGTATTATTATAAAAAAATATGTTGAAAAATTTCATTCTTCTACATGAAATTGTTGTTACATTATAATAGATATTTTTCATTTATAATTTTACTTTTTTGAGTCGTAACATTGAAACTACTATGTGAACAGTTTAGTAATCGTAATGACCAACTAGGGTTGCGTCAAAATATTAGTGCTCAATTAAAGTTCCATGGTCAAATTGAATTTGAACCCCTAGACTTCATTTCACTATTTAAAATTTGTGTTCGATAGACATAGAGCTTCTAAAAATATAAGCGATAGCACATCGGAATACGAAACGGACAAGCTTTTTATAATTTTTTTACCATTTTGTCGTCAAACCGTCAATGATTTAGAAAACTTTCACGTATTTTTTTTTGGTTATCAATTGTTTAGATAATAATTTTACCAATTTACGGTTTTGTTTTTCAAAAATCATAATTGGCCTAACTCAAAACGTCAACACTTTTTTAATACAATCAGAATGATCCTTCATTTAGTTAAAAATGATAATTCTTATTATCAAAGTGATTAAAACTCCAGTAATAGCAATAAGTAATTTTTCTTAACTCTCTATAGAATTTTTTAATGTTACAGGATAGCAACTGCTTGACCTATTGAGAAACAAACTGATTTAACTTCAATACGATACATTCAGGTCGTTATTGTGTAATAAAAGTCAATCTTTATTATGTATAAAATGTCAACTTTGTAGCTAGTTTTGAAAATAACGATTTTTTTTGGTATTTTAGTATTTTTTATAACATATAACTTGTTGAATAATGCAAATACGATAATGAACACAAAAACAGCATATCTCTTATAGTTGAAATTATTTACGTATTTCAATTGAAACTTTTTATTGCATCATTAATTTATATTTTGCTACAATTTTACTTTCAATATCGAGTTATGAATATTCTATCTGAAAGTACTGAATAATAAATAAATAAATTTCTAACAAAATAAACAATTGTTTATTTTTTTATTTTCCTGTTGAGAAAAGCCATCGAGCCATCGAATTATTCAACCAATTATAAACTTAGTTCTCTGAATTGATTGTTCCATATACATATTGTAAGTATAAGTTTATAATCTCTAATTAACAAATAATAAAAAAATATTGAATATGTAATTAATCATGTGGGTATACTACACTTCTCTGTTTGTTAATACATAATTTAAGTAATTCATTAACAAATGATGTAAAACATAGTATAGTCGAAGTAACTGATACAGTAATTTTAAAGGTGTCGGCGAAGTCAAAGGCCAAAAAAACCAATACAGAGGAATTATGCCGCAACGAATTAGTCCACGTGGACTGAATAATTGGCGGTTCGTATTAGATAATTTTTACTAACCGAGTTTTATGACTGAAGAGTCATAAAATTAAATTAAGTCATGTTACGGTGACCAACAGAATATAGCGATGAGTATAGTTAAAGTAACTGATATAGTAATCTTAAAGGTGTGGGCGAAGTCAAAGGTCAAAAAAACCAATACAAAGGAATTATGCCGCAACGAATTAGTCTACGTGGACTGAAGAATTGGCGGTTCGTATTAGATAATTTTTACTAACCGAGTTTTGTGATTGGCTGAAGAGTCATAAAATTAAATTTGAAGTCATGTTACGGTGACCAACAGAATGTAGCGATGAGTACCGCCGTTGTGTGTGTTATTAAAGGGAACTGCTGGAAGGTAGTGGGCACTATATCTTTTACTTGAACTATACCTAGTGACACTGCCGTTGTTAGTTGCGAAATTTGTCATAATGTTATTCAATATTTATCTTGATATTCTTACAGGTAATTGATTTTTGAAATATTATTTTACTGTATTGAAATTTAAAATATAAATAATTTTTCGATATATTGAGAAACTCTTCCTCACAATTATGGCGAATTGAGGAAACTATCTGCTTGGTTCATAGTAATCGATAAGATTTTAGAATACCTTTAATGTCTACAATATTAGACATTACCAATCAACAGTGTGATTGTATATGGTATATATGTGTATTGTATATTAAAATGAGTTCAAAATTTATAACTACCTGTCGTTGCCGATTAAGGAATTGAAAATTTTTACTTTATTACTCAAGATCCTCCATTTTCGTATCATGCCTGGCAAAACTGAAACTGATCATCGGTAATTCTATTTTATTCATGAAGAAATTCTTCTGAGATTTATTAATGTCAGCAATTTTTTATTTATTGTTTTCATATTTTATATTCTGGAGTGTTTCTGTATTTTAAACTTGTAACACTTTGTATACATTTGTATCAAATGGCCCGAAATGTAACCGCGAAATTGTTACGTTACGGCTAGAGGAAATGAAGTACTGTTGAATGTTATCCCTAACTACTTCGATACGTAAACGTTACTAGCCAAACAATCGTGTGTCAGTTTTCAGCCATCGCATCAAAGAATTTTTGCGTTACGTACGATGAATAAACTATCAGCAATTTTTTTTTCGTTTTCATATTTTATATTTCTTAGTGTCTTCTGTATTTTAATTTTGTAGAATTTTTATAAATTTGTAACAAATTTATATAACGTAATCGCGAAATGTTACGTTACAGAAGTACTGCTGTAGTTTTCGTATTTTACATTCCAATGTGTCTTTTGTATAACTTTGTAGAATTCTTTCTTATCCATTTGTAACAAATGACCCATAACTCAATCGCGAAATTTTCACGTTGTGACTAGAGGAGACGAAGTATTGTTGCATGTCATATGTAACTACTTTGACAAGCGTATGCATTACTAGCCAGACCACATTTTGTCAGTTTTCAGCCGTACTTTTTAATTTTTCGTATTTTATCGTTGTAGACCTAACAAATGGCCCGTAATGTAACTGCGAACATGTTACGTCACTACAAGAGGAGATGGGGTACTATTGCATGTTAGTCGTGGTTACGTTATGCGTGACGATACGTTGAGATGCGTATATCAGTATCGCGTATCTTGTTACGTTACAAACGGTAACAAATTGGGACGAGTTTATATGTGCCGCTTTATTTTTCCTGTTGCATATGACGTTGTTTCATTTATATGTACATTTCTCATGCTTTGAAGCAGTTTTCAAAAACCACTTGAAACTGAAATTACACGACTCGACGACGGGGTCGTAATCTACGTGACCCCCAAGTCTCGCCACTGGCTTTGACGTGCCACTATTTCAAAAATAAATTTACTTGATTATTCATATCAACAATAAAATTACAAAAACCAAATCAAAATATAGCCCGACCCTGCACTTGCCGTCAGTGTTCTGATGATTTACAGTTAGCTTGAAAGAAATACATATTTGACGGGTTGATAATCTTTGATGAATATGTTTGCGTTAAATGGAGATTCTACTGTCTTTTCAAACATAAGCATCAATAAGATTAGGACAAAAATTTTTTTACCAAGATTCTTTGAAGGATAATATTCTCAAATTATATTACGTTTTAGTAATGGAAAGTTACTATAGAGTCAGCACTTTTAGTACCAGGAAATCTAGTGCTGATATTCTTGCAAAAGTGTTATGGTAATTAACATCTCTAAAATGTTTTCTCAGAAAACACATTTTTTATCCCACCTTTCATACTATTAACTGCTCGAGACCGGTGAAATGGACAATTATTTTAGGTTCAGTTTTGCCATACAAAATAAAGAAATTATTTGTGTTTGAAGATTTCTGAGGAATAGGTTGTTTTCTTTCCAGAAGCAATTCGTTGTTGTATTATACTTGTATTTTGGACTTAACAAATCTCAACAATTGTTGAGTATGTCAACTCTATCCAGTCCTCTCGGTTTGTTTTTTAAGACCCAGTTATGATTTTGGAATTGCCCGTACGTGAAAAGTGTTTAATTTCTTCATTATTAGAAAGCCGACACTTTATTATTCGAAGTTGGTGATGTAGTTTCTATATCTAAAGTCTCACATAACATTGATGAAATAGCCGCAGTTTTTAGGTATCTAATAATCCATTTCATTCAAATTTCAGTTTTCTCTATACTATTCTAGGTTAAAAAAGAATATAGAAAGGGAAAGGGAATCTGGTATTATATTACCAAGGTAAATATTATCCAACACAAGTTTCTGCATATATCGCAACAATGCTAATTTTAGATAATGTCTTGGCCAACATGGTCCGCAGCTGCGGCACCTATACCAGCAGCAGTGGCAGCTCCAGTCCAAACGACGTTACTTCCAACAGGAATTAACTCAGCTCCAGCTGTTATTCCTCCCACTCTACATCAGTATAGCCAAGAACAATGGGCGCAAGCACAACAACAAAACTGGCAACAGTGGGCACAGTGGCAACAACAGTACCAACAGTGGCATCAACAGTATGGGGCTGAGGTAGGTTGATTGTATAGTTTCATTTACCTTTTCATCTTTTGTTGTGATATTAAAAAAATGAAAGGGGTTAGCTCTTGAGATTCAGCAATAACGGTAGTTAACATGAATACAATTTTGTTTTTTTTTGCAGTATCAGAAATCGTTAACTGCTATGCAAGCAGGCGCCTTACCTAGTGTTACTCAACCTACATTAACAGCTGTTCAGCCTCCTTTGCCTACAGTTATGGCTACAGCATTGGCCCCTCCTTTACCCGTTGATAATAAACCACCTTTACCACCAGAAGAACCGCCTACATCTGTAGTTTCTTCATATTCTACAGCACCTCCAAAACTCAGCCAAACTGGTTTCCCAACTACTCCTCTCATGGTGACACAAATTCCTCCTCCTCAAGTTGGACAAGTACAATCTCAACCTAATCAAACTGATCAGTATGGCAATAACCAAAGCTGGACAAGTACCAGCCAGAAGAGACCTTATGGGCAGGAAACTGAGTATTCTGATCCAAAAAGAGCAATGACAGAAAGAAGTGTTAACCAGTGGGGGCAACAAAGACCAACCTCCCAGTGGCAAAGCAGTAATCAAAGTTACAATCAACCACCTCCACAAACCCAAGTTCTGCCTCCAGCCAAAGCTAATGTTGAAGAATTGTCTGAGGCTGAAAAGAAGTTTGATAAGGAGTTTGCGGCTTGGGAGGCACAGTTCAATAAGTGGAAGGAACAAAATGCCAATCATCCTGATAAAACTCAATATAGAGAGTATGAGAAAAAGTGGGAATCTTGGAGAAATTCTCTATTGG
This sequence comes from Leptinotarsa undecemlineata, assembly GCA_015342065.1. NCBI lineage: Eukaryota > Metazoa > Arthropoda > Insecta > Coleoptera > Chrysomelidae > Leptinotarsa > Leptinotarsa undecemlineata. The sequence goes on from WOGP01007526.1 coordinate 5,971, forward strand.
AGCGACGTGAGCAAATGAGACGAAAAAGACTTGCTCTTACTGGCCAAACTGCCGCTGTCGTTACCAAACCACAGACTTTCAATCAGCCCCCTCCTATTCATCAATCTTCGCCTAGTCAACCTCCGCCGCTTATGTCTAAACGTCCTCCAGCAATTCAAGACCAAACTGTTACTAAACCCAGTTTATTGGGTGCAAGTCCAGGCATCTACACTCCATCCTCTGTGGTGCCTCCCAAAGCTACTGATCAGTTCTTTAGCAAACCTCCGCCCAATCAAAATAACGAACCTCTTGCTTTCAAAAGTGCTGGATTTCCTCAACCAGTAGAAATAGAGGATGCAGGAAATGATTTTCTAAAGCCTTCGTCTTCTTCGGGCGGAATACCTGGATTGGATCTAGTTCCAGATGAGGGAAAACCAGATGAAGTACCTGAGAAAGAGAATAGTGAATTGAGCAAAACAGAGCCAGTACCAGAAGAACAGGCACCTCCACCATCCGCAGCACCACAAGGTCCAGATTTTGATGCAATTTCCAAAGGAATAAATACCATATTGGGTGATCAGAAGCTTTTAAGTATGTTGTCGATGGTATCACAGAACCCTTCTGTTAATACTGGAAGAAATGTTGCTGTAGATAGTATATCAACTATTCGACCTGGTTACATTCACGGAAGGCCCAATTTCAGTGGACCACCGCCCACTCAAATGCCTCATCAAGGAGGCAACTTTAACATACCTCCACCTTCTTCCAACTTACCATTCAATGATCAGTCAAATCACAGTTTTGAAGATAAAGTTCACAGGGATGACTATAGTCAACAAAGAGAAGTTGTAAATAACTTTGATGACCAAACTAGAAGTAGCTTTACAATGGGTCCCAGCGATAATGATCAAGGATTCAGAAATCGTGGCCCAGGAACCAGATTTGGGGTTCCTCCTCCGGAGAATAGAAATAATTTTTCATTAGGTGGACAACGGAATATTTCTGGGAATTTCAGCAGAGGTTTGGGTAGAGACAGTTTTTTGGAAGGCCCTGGAAATTTTGACAGAGGAAATAATTTCAATCGCAATGACAGATTCAAAGATAATTTCAGAAATGACGACGGCTTTCAAGGGGACCGTTTTGATAGTTACAGAGACGATAGATTTGGTGGAAATAATGAATCCAGAGGTAACTTTGGAGGAAGTGGTGCCAAGTTTGGCAGACAAGATAACAGCAACTTTAACCGGTCAGATAGTGGTTTTGGAAGAGAAAATCCCATTGGTCGTTCTAGTTTCAATAAATATAATGATTATGATAATCATGACGAGGATGACTTTGAGACTTATCATCAGAAATTTGCTGATGATGAAGACCAGTATCATGATAATGAGTATCAAAGAACGAACATCCATAGACCTCCACCATCAGAGCAGTTGCCTCCTCAGAAACAACCAAAGATTCCTTCACTGATGGATCAGATAGCTCCTGCACCTCCTCAGATTCAAGCTCAACTTGAGGCTCAGGCTGCTCCTCCACCAGTGGAAGAGGAATTATTCGAGCCAGAAAATGTAGTTGATTATGAACACAAATCACAACAGCAAGGTAAGCAGAAAAGAATGTCAATTTTTTTGTTCATTATTTGTCAGTAAACAACGTAAAAATAAAATGACACGCCACAATTGTCCCCCTATTTTTGAATGTAGAAAATATGAATGTTCTTAAAAAACACATTGGCAATACAGAGTGTATTAAAGATGTGTGGTTGGGTGGTAGCATTTCAAATAAAATTATGGAGACTAATAGAAACTATCTTTGAAACGTCCATCAAAATATATTAAATGTGCAACTTTTTCACATGGAACAACCTAAATACTTTCACTCGGATGATTTCCTTCAAAAGAATTGTTATAAAAAATGTAGGTTTATTTGGGTTTATACCGGGTGGTTCGGAAGTTATGGTGAGATTTACGCCACAAAATAAAATATTAGAACACTATAGTTTTTTCTATGGATTTATACCTTTCATTTTGTCAACTTTTTTTTCTAGCATTGAATAAAAAAAATCGTTATTGTTTTTATGTGATAACTTTTTCAAACCTTATTCAAGAAGTATAAAGATTTCTGATCGAGTGGTCAAATCCTACAATTTTTGCAAGCTCATAGTGATGACTATTCTGGTTGTTTACAAGATGTTTTATTTGAAAAACCTGAGGTAATAGTGATATCCAGTATTGAATATTCCTGTTTAGAAAAAGCGCCACTGAGTAAATTTATAAATAGGATATATTTTTTTCAATTACTCTTCTCATTCCATTTGATGGAGTATGAAATATTGTCTTCCAAACAACCTTCAGGTATAAATCCATATAACCTTATATTTTTTAATACAATTCTTTTGAATTAATTCATAACAGCGAATCTATATATTTCCAAAACTTGGCTTCCATTATTCTACAAGGAACGTGCTAGGAATCGTACTTTGAAAGGTAAGATCTTGGTAATCCTTAACAAGCACAAGTTTCTAATTTTGAGAAATGTTGTTCGAGCCATTGTTATCTATCTCGAATATGAAACAGCTATTTTTCACCCACCCACTCCATATAATCACACCGTTTTTGATCAAATTACATAGTAATTTACACTTTTCAGATGATCCCGATATTTCTGTGGAACCATTAAATATGTTCGACTATCGTCACAAACCATTCAATCGAATTCCTTTGCCTGAAAGACCAAAGTGGCTCGCTGAATCAGTCAAGTTTATAAGAGAATTTGATCCAATAGCTTCACGATACGAGAGAATTTCTGCGCCAGGACCTGTCGACAGATTTTCAGTTCCTAGAGAGGAAGACCGTTTCAGTCGAGGAAGGTCGTTCGAAGAAAGAGAAATGACATTCCCAGTGGCTAGAGGTGGTCCATTTGAGAGGGAAGAGTTTCATCGTGAGAGAGAAGAGTTCCACCGTGAGAGAGAAGAGTTCCCTCGCGAAAGAGATGACTTTCACCGTGACAGGACTGATTTTCGTCATGATAGAGAAGATTTTCAGCGTGAAAGAGAATTACCACGTAACAGAGATTCTTATCGCCGCGATAACAAGATGGATAGAGGTAGGGAAACTGGTCGACAAAGATTCGAAGAAGATAGATATGGTAGGGGTAGAAGTGATAATGAGTCGAATAACAGGAAAAATGAAAGAAATTCAGGATCAAGAATGAATAAGAACGACTTTGATGATTTATCAGATGAAGATATGGATTGGGAACAGGGTGAACAAAAAAGGCATCTGGAACAACAAGCGGTTAGGAATAGTCGTAGTAAGAGTCCTGAATTGAGTAATCCACCTAATCCTTCTAATAATTCAGCTGAAATAGTAATGATTGAAGATATTATAGATCCCCCAGGTCGTCAGAATCGTCCTCCACGTATTGTCATAATTATAAGAGGTCCTCCTGGAAGTGGAAAAACTTTCCTTGCAAAACAGATAAAAGATAAAGAGGTATGTTTTTCCAGAGGTCTGGAGGAATGTCGTTTTTGAATATTTTTCCAAATTCCATGCAACATGAATAAATCCATTTTTACTTTATTATCCAGTGACCCAAACAATATTGGAAAAAATATAAAAAATTATTATCTTTTAGTACTGAAAGACTCTATCTTTTTCACACATCAGGACTTTTCCACTTGTATATGTTTCAGTAACCAAGTTTGCGTCATCAGATTATCTAAACCAATTCAGAAAAACTAACGATCTTGGCATAACGTTGGGTATCTGCCACACGTACCTACAAAGTCGTAGGTCTGCATGAGAGGAAAGAGGCAACCTTTAGCATGTCATAATGCTAAATCCTTTCCGGAATATTAATCATTATTCCGACTCCCACCGCCGTGCAAACGTGGAGTTGTTTCCTGGCTATGTCTGCAGGTGGCGCAGTGAACATCCCACTGAATCAACTGCAAAGAGATTCTGTGACTAGCTGGCTCAGACGGTTCATACCGTTCTGAAGAGACGATGCCTGGTACTGATGATGGTTGGGACAATCATCCCGAAACCGGTTTATCAGTTGGTTGAATCGACCAAACGAAATTATTTTTTGCTTTTCTCAGTGGGAAATAATTTGCGACGAATCTTCAAAGTCGAAGTTGTTGCACAGGTGCCTGATGGTTTTACTTCAACTCTCTGTGCTGCATTAGCTGGGTTAGTTGTTGTTTTTCTGTTGGGTATCTGCCACACGTACCTACAAAGTCGTAGGTCTGCATGAGAGAAAAGGGGCAACCTTGAGCATGTCATAATATATAGTGAGCAGTAAAAACTTCCTTGATTGCTTGGTAATTTGAAGTTCAAGATTCCATAGTAACCAGATTAATATTATTTTATCAACGCTGAATAGTCTGACACATATATTTGTAAAATTCAGAATGAATGCAATGATCAAAACAGAGTTGTTTTGAACCACATAATTTTTATTCATAATCATGGATTTATCGCATGCCATATTCAAACATATATTTTGGTCAATAAACCTTCAAACTATTTTTTGAGATAAACTGTGTTTGCCTTACTAAGTGAAAAATAACACGTGCAGTTTAAAAGAAATGAAAAATGGTGCCTTCTTGAGACTTAGTATGTAAACACTTCAATCGTTTTTAAAAATGAATACTTATTCACCCACTCACTTTCAGTGAAAATAATATTTGTCATAATAATATAAATATAGTTCGAAAAATTTTCAGGGCTTCTGACCTTCCACAAAATGAAGAATTATTAAATCTAGATCAGTATTGAATCTTTACAAATTCAATAAAATGATGCCTCAAAATATTATTGTGTGATTTCAACTCCAAAATACACAGTTATTTAGAATTGACTTGTATGCATAACAGTTGGCTATAGAACACGATAGAATGATTGAAAAAATAGTATGTGTATATGAATCTTGCTAAAAAAGGGGTCGAAAATCGATTGTTTTCTTTTCCCCAATTTTCAGTTTTCTATAGGATTCAAAAAAATAGAATCGCCCAGATAGTTCAAATAAACACACAGAATGTTGTCCTAGAATTCATTTCTCATGTATATTTCCATCTTCTTTATTCAGCAACGGCAGTCAGGTAAAAATGTATTTCTATAAAGTTGATCGAAATACATACATATACGACCTCCCACATGCCTTATATATCGAGTATATCGACGAAGAAAAATTGGTGAATCTGAGACAGCATATTCTCAACTACTGAACTGGTTTCACAAATGCTTTCTATTGAAAAACTGCTTACAAGGCCAAACATTATGATCATCGTTCAAAAACTGGTAGAGTTGTGAACAATTAGGTGAAGAAAGTAGTAGTAGGAAGTAAGTAGCTACTTAGGAATGATTTTCAACAGTAAGTTGAACTGGAATGCTCACTTGAATCGTTTCAGATCATCATGTCAAAGCGGTATCAATCTACTAAAAACTGACAGTCTTCATAGTGAATGTGGAGAGTCGCCGTTGCAAGTTCGACGAAAGTATTTGAGCCTAGCCTATGCATCAACAGTTTCAGCTGACAACCAGCATCCAGTTCACCATAATACATTCTCAAACCGCTTCCGAAATCTGTATGAAACCCGAAGTAGAATAACACATCCTTTTCATCAAAGAATTAACAATTACCGCTCCGAGTTGAACGTTGCCTTCCCAATAACCCTCTCCAACAAAACCTCAGATACCCCTCCCTGGCTCATTGCACTGCCATCATGCAACTTATACCTTACCAAATTCAATA
>WOGP01007527.1:0-11705 GCA_015342065.1 Leptinotarsa undecemlineata
TTCAAACATTCGTTGTGGAATAAAAATCAGATATCATTCACATGAGTTCTACTTTAAATGAATGCTAACAAATTGCACTTACATGGAAAACTGCCATGTTTTAGTAGAAAGCCAAAAACTTTCTCTCCCAAAAAATTAATCACTCCTAAAAATATAACCCCTTCAATACAAATATTCATAATATTCCATCGATTAGGGTTATCCACAATTGAATTTCGTAATCAGTTACCTGAATGGAATATTATAAATTTGATCACGAGAGGTGAAATATCAAAATGTTATAGTTTGATGTACGAAAACGTCCACCTCTCACGGATTTACATAAAGTGCTGTTTAACAGTAAGTAAGTAATTAATTTTCATCATCATCATCAAATGGAAATTTCAAATTATCAGGTTATCAGTCGATGTACAAAGTTTGGCTAGAAATTAACACAGGATTTTTCACATCTTCACATCTTTCATCACCTTCAACGTACTTTTCACCACCATCCATGCACTTTTCTATCTAGATTCCATGAAAATTTACATGGAGATGGATCTAGTGTGTGTGGTGGATGTTCCAATATAGGGTCCCCATGTTTGATTCCTATTGATTTAACAATCAGTGCAGTGGGACTGAAGCATTGTCGTTATGAAGCAACTACGATTTGTTTCTCCACTATTCCGGTTAAGTTTTTTTACTTGCTCACAGAGTATGGCCAGAACATCGGACAAAATATTGTTCATTCACTGTTTGCCCTGCGGCAACCAAATTTACATATGTAGTTATATGGCCAATCTGTAGGAAGTACCTGGGCGTGGATCATCATCTGGTATTCTGGCACTTCTTTGAACTGTTCTGTCTTCAGAAATTATAGAGTTTCATTGGAAATTTCACTTCGATACGTTTTTTAATTGAAACACCAATCATTGTCTTGGCGACCGGAGAAGGGATGTCAAGTGACTTGACCGTATGACTTCAATATTTGCACCATTTGTCTCACAGAAAACCAACTCCGTTATTTTCTAGCCTAATTCTCTGCAACTGGACCAAACAGTCACATCAGAGTCCTATTGCAAGAAAATCAACAAAATGTACCGAAAATTGCATTAGTAACAGCCGGCACCGGTCAACCCAAGAGATCCCATGCTGCTCTATGACAACGCTCGTCCGCACGTTTGACAAATTACCGTTCGGAAATCAAACGAATTAGGCGTCGGAGTTCCGCCTCACTCATCATACCACACAGATCTCTAGTCGATCGACTACCATCTTTTCGAACATTCCGAAATTTCACACCGGTAGAACCCTCACCATTCAAAACTAGGCAAAAACGGCCTTCATCAACATCTAATTCAGAGAACTCACAGTTCATGATAATGGAATCAATTGGCTTGTGTTATGTTGGCAAATGTGTGTTGATTCAAATAACAATTATTTAGGTCAAACTGAATAGACATAAGAGTTTGAAGTAGACTCATAAAAACTGATAAAACTTCTGGAACAACTCGATAGCATACATTATCAGACTCAAATTAGACTCAACAAAAGTGAAATCAAGTATTTCATTACCTACCATATAGACAAAAAGTAATCAGTCACACTGTCAAACATTTGACCAATGATGTATCCCAAAAGTAGGAAAAATATTTTGCACCATCCACCTCCTGATCTGAGGTAGCTTTCATAAACATGCCAAGTTACCTTTCCACTCGCTTTGTTTTCTTTCTGGTGGATTATAAGTGACTTTTCATCGTCAACGTCATCTTCTTTCTCAACAATTATTGCCGTAGGAACCTCCTCCTTCTTCTCTTCTTCTTTTAGTTCTTCTAGAAGTTTTGTGAAGTCGCAATCAGAATTTTTCAACTTGTCGAAGGTACCTGACGAATGAACTCTGCCATCTGTCAATAAGTATATGCAGTCTGCATTCTTGAGGTATTGTAGCTGGTGTGTTACGAGAATGACGCATTTGGTTTTCAAGTATTCACAAATGCATTCTTCGAAGAGTTGTTTGCCAACTCGAGCATCCACAGCTGATAATGGATCATCCAAGAGGTAAATGTCTGCTTCTTTGTATACTGCTCTTGCTAGATTAAGTCTAGCTCTTTGTCCTCCGCTGAGAGTGACACCTCTTTCACCTACAAGGGTTCTGTCACCATGAGTGAATCTAGCGAAGTCGCTTTGTAAAGCGCAGACCCTTATAACTTCATCGTATTTCTTGGGATCATAGTCTTGCCCGAACAAGATATTTTGCCTGATGCTAGCTCCAAATACCCATGGCTCTTGTGAGGCATAGGATATAGTTCCTTTCACTTCTACTGAACCTTCAGTAGGAGTTAGCTCTTTCATAATAACGTTTAAAAGAGTTGTTTTACCGCCTCCTACCGGACCTACGATAGCTACCAGTTGATTGCTGGCCACGTGGAAGTTGACTCCTTGCAAAATGTTCTCAGGTAACTTCTTCACCCACTTAGCCATCATGTTTTCTATGTATATTCCGGTTTCTTCTCCCACGATGTTTGCCAACGTTTTAGTATCGATTCTGTTTGAGATCAAATTGTTATCAGTGACATCGGTTTTCATCAGTTCTTCGTATAATAAGAATCGCTGTATTCTCTTCACAGAAACTCTCGATTCTGCAAGAAAAGTAAGACCTTCTGTGAAGAAGGTCAACAGTGATAACCGGAGTACTCCATAAAATACAAGCACTGTGTAGGTATATTTGGCAGAAAGTGTGTTTCCTGTTAAGACATATGTTAAAATACTGACAAAAACGGCAATTTTCACGGAAACAATGGAGTAGCCCCTCGTGAGCGCTCTGACTGTAGACGTTTGTTTAATTTGGTGTACTTCTTGCCTGAAAAAAAAATAAAAATCACAGAGCTTGCTGAATGAAAATGAATGAATACGTGAAAGATATAGTTTTTTCTAGTATAGTTAATCATTGCTGAGACTTCGAAATATGAACTCAGGCAGGCAACGCACAAATCATCAATGATATATGCCAAAGTAGCAGACAAAACGTTTAATACTGCTAACAGCCTGGATTTTGTTCTCTTCGATATAGATGGTGTTCGACCGACTGGTTTACTTATTATGAAAAACACCAAGTGATATTGAGCTGAAACAGTATCTAATAATTTGAGAACAACTTCAATAAAAACTTTTATAAAAATCGGCGTAGATGCTGAGAGAAAACAGGTCTCATATTCTTCTACATTTCAAGTTATCTGTTAGAAATTAGCTCTTTTTCCAATTATATCATCTGCATCATAATTTATTATCTGGCAGATGATGCCCAAACGCTCTTTGAGTTTCGTCAAATTATTGATACTGTTACGAACTTGCCGTGTTTCGTCTATGCATAAATAATAAACCAACTAATTGTTGAATGGTTCGGTCATTCACATTTGATAATTTACATATACACCATCACGCGAAATAACATGAAATAGATATTAGACTTCGATCAAAATTCATAATAATCGCACCATTTTATGAAACTTTCTGGAAAGTGCAGATTACACGAAATATTTGACAGGTGAAAGTATTTCATTTTCTCTACGTGAACCATGGGTTTATTTCTATTGAGTTCATAAAAATTGCCGATACCGCTATGAACTAATGAATGAATGGTACGATCATTGAGGATTGATGATTTAAATATACATATACACAATCAATGGAACTACAACTGAATGAACACTATACTTCGATAAAACTTTTCAATAATCATACCATTTTATGACTTGTTAGTTGCGGATCATTCAAACTTTCGCCATGGGCGTAACGCCATATTTCCGTCATCAAATTTCTGAATAGTGGGGATTTTATGGAATATCAGACAGGTTATCCATTTTTCCCTCCTAATCATAAATAGAAGTAACTTTCTGAAATGTTACTTCGTCGCTTGATGAAATAATAACTGAAAGATCAGATCCCAGCTCATTTCACTTCATAGCATTCATAAGTGGCTGGATCGATACATAATGGGATCCAAAACTCATATTTCTTTCGTATTGCAGACTTAACGTATTCAAAAAACCCTTTATTGTGATATTTTTACTGAACAGTTTTACAAAAACGCAACACGTGTTTCGCCATACAATGGCTTCTTTCCATTGTGTTGCGTTATTGTGAAACTGTTTGGTGAAAATCTTACACATGAAGGGTTTTTGGTATACGTTAGTTATGGGTTTTCATTCTAAACGCTGACCTCTACATAAAAGCAGCAAACCTTATTCAGATAGGATCATATCGCTTTTTCTGTAGAACAGCAGATAAGGAACTATCTTACCCTGGAGTTTCAATACGTCTTCTTCTTGTACGGTCCTGACCGAAGAATTGCCGTACCTAATCCAGCAGTTGTAGCTGACGTGGAAAGCATCGGTCACGTAGTGTTCAATGTTGGCATTTTTGCCTTCGTGGTGAACACCGACAAATAGATTGTATTGCTTCTCTATTGAAGACTGTGTTTGTGACGACACCAAAGTCGAATCATTCTTCAAGTCGAATTCAAAATCCAAACTCTTGATGATATTCGTGCAACGGTTGTGGCTGTATTCGAAAAACTTCCCCTAAAAGGTTCTTATAGACAAGTACCTTAAGCGCTTCTCTGACAGTCTTCACTTTCTCAATGTTGAGTGACAGGGTCAGGAAAGGCTGGTTATTCTCAGTAATGTGGTCCCCGTTGTGATGAATGCTCGACTCAGTTGCTTCCCGAAGGTGTCACCTATCGGTGTACTGGTGAAGTCGATCCTTCTGGTTAGATCTCCTTTATTTTTCGATTTCATTATGTTCCATACATTATTTGAATTATTGCTCAAAACGGAGTCAACGAAAGGTTTTTCATCTTCAATATAATATTTAATCAACTCATTAAGCTCAAACATTCAAAAGAAAACCTAGAAACTCTTGTCTACCATCGATCCAGTCAGTCCGCATGTTATGCAACATTTTATGAATCCACGTCGGACCGAATGGAATGCCAGTGTTGATTAAAACTTCTTGGTCATTCTTGGAATTTTTATCTACTCTCCCGTCTTTCGTCAAAATGTAGGAAGGAAGGTGAACAAACTGTTCCACAAAACGGCACATTCTAAATATAACCGGGGCGGGGTAGATGTCATTCTCTCGTTCAAAGAGATGTTTTTACTCAGACTGATCAGTGACTTGTAGAGTGGTGGACATACGATCAGGGCTTGTAAAATAAGTGTACTGCGAGTTAATTGAACTAAAGTGAAAAATCAGGTTACAGGAAAGAGCTCGGTTAACTTTGGAGTTTATATCAACTTTGGAATTCGACTTACCCTCTTATAATTTCAGTCAGTTTACTGAATTGCTCTTCCCATGTGTACATCTTAATTACTTGTATTCCAGAAACAATTTCGTTCATGAGTCGAACTCTTTCATCTGTTCGCGTAGCTGTGCGCAATCTGTATTTGGATATTAACTTCGCCAAATACACTGAAATTGAAAAAGCACGTTTCAAACATGAGAAAACGAATATTCATCTTTCCCAATTACCTACACAGTAGGTTCTGATAGGTACCTGCGAAAAAACAACTTCCCCGGCTGATACCAGGCTAAATATTGATTTATATTCAGAATTGGCCGATGTGGTAGTGCGCCCGAATCACGATCGGAAGACCGTGGGTTCGATTTCTGCCTCGATCAGATATTTTTCTCGAGAAAATGTATCTGGTTGAAGCTGGGATGATTCTGCAATCGTGTTAGGAATAACACGTTGAAAGGTGAGACCTCGTTAATACTTTGCTCGCACAAGTTTCTCAACGTCTGAAAATTGTCGTTCGTATGGGGGCGACAGCTGATTAACGGAAAAACAGATTTTAAACAGACATTTATGCAAGATACCACACTGAGGTTAGTCTCGAAGAGTTGTTTCTCGTTCATCCACCAGCAAGCCCATACTGAAATTATTGAAGTAAATTAACTATTTCGACCGATTTCGAGGTATTATCACTCGTCAGTGCACGAAGGATCCGACCCAAACAGCAAAGTGCCTGGGACTCGATTAATTTCAAAGCGGTTTGACTGCATATATGAAACCTTCGTCTGAGAGAAAGTTTGGTAGCTAGTAACAGCTCTATCTCGTGAAGAAAGCGCCATGTATGGAGGAAATATTTGATGTACCAATGCTCAGAGATCAAAACGTGCCTGAAGACTGTATACATACATACGTATGTATCTTATCTCGATATAGTTTTCAGACATAATTGATTGTAGGCTAACAATTGGTAACGAAAATGAAATTATGATAAGGTATAGCAAAAATTCTTATTATTAACACGCTTCTAGGATTTTGTGTCCACTGGTTCCGTAAACGATCGACCAACACCTGTACGTCGACGAAACATTGCCATTATCTGTGAGAGTGTGCAGGAGAATCCGAGGCAGATGATTCCGTATCACTCACAAGAACTTGGCCTTTACCAGACCACAACTTGCAAAATTTTGCGTCGTATTTGGGCCTACACGCGTACACCATCCTGTATACTATTCGATATATTCATCTACTCATGCAATTCAATATAATTATTTTCATTATTTTTGATAAAAATTGATAGTTACGAGAATGTTTACTTCAGAGGTTTGTGAAATTCAATCAATTTGAGACAAAAATTGCTTTTAAAGAAAGAGTAATTTGTAGACTTGAGGACGCAGTTTCAGATGATTAATCAGGAATAAAAATAGCTCTAACTTACTTTGTATCGGAATAAACCCCACCAGGTATGCGTTTCCAACAATTCCACTTGGACCGACGTAAATAAACAGAAAATACCCAACTACAAGTATCAAAAATGGAGTGAACCACAAAAAATGGAAATATTGAGCTACAGTATCAAATCTCCCAACGTCATTAGTCAACAAGTTGACCATCTGCCCTATGGTCGTTTCGGTAAGGGCAGATTTGCTCAACCTCAGTGATTTTCTGTAGATGAGAGAGCATACTGCTATACGAACTTTCATTCCTAGGAATAAGATACTCATTAGATAGTTGTGGGTACTTGCTCCTCTGAGGAATGCTACTAAGGCTACTAAGGCTGCATAGGTGATTATCTTTCCATTATCTTCGTCTAGATTTTTATCTTGTAATAGGGAAAGCATATGGAAGATTAGTATGGGTTGTGCCACTCTGCAATGAAAAAATCTAATTTGAATATTTTGATTCTCCTCGATGCTTTTGATTCTATTTTGTTTAATTTCCAAATTTCTCAAAAATAGATCGGAAAAAAGAAAATCGCACCGACTTGAAAATTGACGAAAAAATGGTTTGAACATTCATCAATGAATTTCTGTTCTTCTAGTTCCAGCAATGATTTCGAATACATATCATATGCACCCCAAAATAATAGTGATAGATATTGTTTCAGAAATTAAAATAGAAATTGACAAAAATGTCGATATGTTTCACCATAAAACATCTGCATAAAACAATACAAATTTATTCTTGGAAATATTCATCAACTTTTTTTTACAAAAATTGATTTTGAGTATACCTCAAGGATTATTTCTTGGTCCGGTGTTTCGCTGGTCATAAAAATCAATCATAATTTTATTTCATATATCTCTCAATATCGCATATTCAATAATCTATCAACATTTTCCCACACTTAAACAGAGACAATGCGCTATTCGATAACCAAGTCATTATCAACTGGAGATAACTATTTTTATTCTAGTATGGAAAACAAAAAAACATATTCGATGAAGGATGAATAAGATTCAGCTATTAAATACAAGCGAGGAACAAAGAAGCTGTCTGGATATCTTCAACTGTTTCCTATTTAATTAAGTATTCTGAAAAATAAAAAAATACTCAAACAAATTCTAGAACGTCATTGTTATTTTGTAAAATGCGAAATTGTATTATGAAAAAGGCATTATTGGGCTAACTTCAAGTCATAAATGAATAGGTACAATTTTATTTTCATAACTGTTTTTAAAAGGAATATAGGCCATAACTATTATTACTTTCTTAGTAGAGAACGCCCTGTGCCCTATGCTCTACTTTGCCCAAGATGACGAGTCGGTTTATTGTACCAATATTGGTATTTTGAATACATTTCATATTTACCCGGCACAGTGGCGTATTTTCATAGATTCTTCAAAAAAACCTTAAAGCAGTTCTGCTCCACAATGGCGATTTTCATGCCAACATTCCTGTCAGTCATTTCGTACACCTACGAAAACCTGGAATTGACTCTTTGTAAATTGAAATATAAAGACCACGGTTGGCAAGTTGGTGGTGATTTGAAAATCTTGGGCATATTGTTCAAAAAACAGTATGGGTTCACGAAATTTCTTTGCTCTTTGTATCTGCGAGATAATAAATACTAAGCAAATCACAATCACTGAAGCAAAAAGTGTTGTTCTCCAAGTGAGTTTTACGTTGGCAAAGAGAACTTCTTGCATGCAACTTGGTGCCTCCTGATGAAGTTTTTACAACGCCTCTCTACATAAAGCTGGAATTGATGAAGTAATTTGTAAAGTCACTTCCAACAGATACACATAACTTAAAATTCCCAATATCAAAGTATCCAGGCCTCTCAGGAGCAAAGTTTAAGAATTGTGTTTTCGTTGAACCAAATATGAGACGGCTTATGGCTGATCCTTAATTTACAACCATGACGGATCCTCAAAGAGAAGGGTGGATTACCTTCAAATAGGTCACACAAAAATTTTTAGGCAATAAGAAATACCTCAACTACAAACACATCGTCAAAAGAATGTTAAAAGCATTTCAAGGTTTAGGTTGTCTAATTAACTTGAAAATATATCTTCTTCATTTCCACCTCGACTACTTTTCAGAAAATGTGAGTGGAGGGCAAGGTGAACGATCTCACGAAGATGATGAGGAGATAGAAAGAAGATACCAGGAAAGATAGAGCGTCTCAATGATGGCAGACTACTATTCAGAAAGACCTTTCAGATGCTAACTACAAATGAAAAAGTACCGGAAAGTCTCACTGGGAAAAAGAAATATAATGAGTGCCCAATACTGAATGTATTTCAGATAGAAAATCATTTTTGTTAAACAATTATGAATATCAATATTTTTTTCAGTCTTTCATCTTTTATTTTAGGTTGATAACTTGTTCAACATTGATACCTGAATTGTCAGAAAACGTGCCGTTCTATGACTAAATGGAAGTAACTTTCAGATTCAGCACACCCAAAAACACAAGAATTACGCAAAAAAAATAGTTCTCAATTATTTTTTGCAGAAAGATGCTGCGAAAGATGTTTTCAAAGACAATGTGGTAACGGTCCCAATAACCAAGTTAGTGCTCTGATTCTTGTTCGTGTTGTATCCTCTCGCTTCAACTACTATTATTATCGTTCTTAATTGTATAACCTGTCATTTTCGTGTACCTTCGAGAAACAGGTAGCCAGCTTTCATTGATACACATTGTCCCTTCTTTTCTATTGAAATTATCCCTATGCTTATGAATCTCTGTTGCGTCTATATATATATATTCTTGGCTAGTAATTTTGGGTACTGTCGAGTAGGCCTTACTTCAAAGAGACTTCAGAGTGATAAAAAATAAGTAGAGATGCCCTCCGTATATAAACAGAACAGATTTGTAGACAACCAGGATATCCATCTCTCTCACAGTAAAATGTGGACAAGGGGACTGAGGGAATTGTTAACATAATCCTCTGGACTGGATCCAGGGGCGTGCAAAACATATGTTAAGAAAATTCTAATGACTATCAACTATTAATTCGATCGAAAATTCTGGGTTACGCCCATGTTCAATTTGTTGTTTACCTGTGAAATGTTACATCACCATGCGAGGAAAGCGGAAATCCACAAACAACTCAGGTTTTCACCATCTTCAAAATTACTTTTTGCACTATAAATTGATCATATCGGTCAATAAGCACTGAAATTATGAAAATAATTTTCAAAAACGACGAAATACCGGTATTATCTATTTATATTAGTTGGAGGACTGTCGTAAACATAAAGTAATTTGGCTTCAGAAACAAGTACAGAAAGGCATCTCTATTTATTTCATTACTCTGTGAACGATACAGTGACGTCATCGCACCAGTCAGGATGCTTATCAGCTCGTCCACTCAACCAGAGTGCACCAAATTATCTCGTGATGTCCTTAAAGTGTCAGCCAGCTAGCTAGGCGGTGAGCCAATCAGAGTGTACTGAATTGTCGCATTCTCAAACTGGCATTCGCAGCTCGCCAGTCGATCAGAGCGCACGCTTTTGCATCTCAGAATATCTGTGGACATGAATGATTCAAGAGGACAGACAACCAGGATCAGGCGTATCCCACGAGTCAGACCACCAGTCACGGTGCACTTACGTCAGCCTATCATTTCGCTCAACACATTCTTATTTCATGACGTCATAAAAAAGTTTTCGTTGAAGAATTGAACATAGGTCGTCGATGTGATAGATATTGAAAATAATCACGAAGTGTTGATAGTGATGGTTTCGCTTTGGTCATGGCTTTTCGAACTGTTTTTACATTTGAATTGTAATTATGATACCTGTTCAGTTGATAAAACATAATTATATTTGTTCGGAGTTGTATTGAGAAAAATAACTATGACAGAGCTGGAAGTGACTTATCAGTGTAGGGTTTGGCGTTTGAGAGATAACGAGTCTACTGAAGTAGTAAATGCGATGGATATTGCGACTGCTACCACATCGTCTTTCAAAATGTTTACCGCAGCAATAGATGAAACGTCAGACAGACCACGGCCGGAAAACTAGGAAAATAGCCTTTATACCTCCGGCCGTGAATATTTACATTCTTCGATTGCTGATATTCATCATAAAATTGTTGTATTTTTCGAAAATTGGAAACTTTATGCCATATAAATTATATTCCCGTCTTCTTTATCAGCTGTCCGACATAGAAATATAAACGTAAATATAAACGCGAGGTAATCCGCAGGTGACAGAAGAAAATAACAATTAATATAGAAAACTTCCAAACACCTGAAACTATAGTCAATTGGATTGAATAGGATGTTGTCGTGACTGTGAATAATACAGTGCGACGTTATCACGGTACTAAGGGTTGGAACTTCATTACTGAAATGCTAGATGACGTTACAGTAGCTAGATTTGGAGAATTTTTGACAACCCGTTTTTTTATCTTACATAAGAAATATTTTTTTTTATTAAAATATTTCCTATGTTACTTCTCATACCTCCAAGAATATGTGTACAAAATTTCATGATGATCGGTTGAGAAGTTTTTGCATGGAACCGTAACAAACAAACTCACATTCGCATTTGTAATATGAGTATGGATGTGTGTTACGTTAAACATTTTTCAGAAGAAAAAGTATCATCTTCATTTCCTTTTTCAAATTGACACCCAGAATATATGAATCAAACAAAGTCCTTTTTCATATTCTACAATGCCTTATCAACTGTTGATAGTGAATATGTATTCATAATTGAAAAACTGATCGACAAACCGAATAAACAATTGGGCCAACTGAAAATTGAAATGCCAGGCATAATGCTGTTCCACTGACAGCATGACAGATTGACCACTGACACTTCAAAAGTTTCCCAATGAACCGTGGCGATTTGAGAAAGATTATTATCCTCAATGATTTTGGAATTTCCTCTTAACCCAGATAATGCCACTGTCCTTTTAATAGGTCAGCTTCTAGATTCCTATATTTCAAGAATTTTATTCATTCTTTCATAGATGGCG
>WOGP01007528.1:0-11704 GCA_015342065.1 Leptinotarsa undecemlineata
TTTTGTATCAAGATGGAGTAGTAGAAAGCCAAAAACTTTCTTTCCCAAAAATTAATCACTCCTAAAAAATATAACCCCTTCAATACAAACAAGATTATTCTCCTTGATGTGTGAATAAATGGGTGGCAAGTTCAAAACTTTATTCCTGCATACAAAAGTGAGGTGGTTATCTCGCGGGAAAATTAGGGTTAAAACTCAAAACGATTTTTTTTGTATAAAACGAATATTTTCTTTGAAAGATTTCCACATTTTTTTATAAAGATGAACAAGTAGAAAGCCAAAAACTTTCCCAAAAAATATACCCCTTTCAACTCGAATTCACATCATTACTGTATCAATAAAACTATAATAGAGCTCGCCTTACCTTGTGCCGTACTCCCAATCAAGTCGAGCAAAGGGCCGCTCTTTACCGTAACGTTTTTCACTTCCATAGCGGCCCGCTTCTGTTGGTGAGCGGCGCGCTGCAGCCTCAGCTGCTGCTCCATCTTCTCCTTGATCTCTTCGGCGCTAGCCTTGCCAGTAACGGTCGCCACCTTGGAGTCGGACGAACTTTCGATGACCAAAGACAACTTGTTGGGAGGCAGGTTGCCGGTGCGGCTCCTAGTTATAACTTGCTGATTAGCCTTTTCCACCCTGCGATAAAAATCACAACAGGATGCACAAGCGGTTAGTGGTGTGGACAGACATGCCAAAGGGAAGGGGATCACAGGAAACGCCATTGTTAGGTGGGTTCCGTGACTTATAGGGACGAGACGGGGACGGGTCGGAATCTGACAGCAAGGTGTAGAATCTCTATGAAGCTTTATATGTCTCGAAATCAACAGTACGACACCCAAGGATTATTGTTTTACTTCTCAAAATACAGACCGATTCTCGGTGCATGGCACATTAGACGTTTCTGGTGAACCAAACAACGGATCACTTTTAAAATTCAATGGAGAGCATATTCGGAATTCTGTACCCAACTAAAATATTTTCGACAGTGCGGTATTCATTCATCATTATTAATATATCACTTTCGCGCTTCCAATATTTTCATCTACATATTTTATTTTTATACGAGGGGGACTAAAAAACGGGAATTACCCTTACCGTGAAGCAATTTTGGACAAAAAATGCCTCGACACCGATTGTCCACCCCCTATACTCACCGGATCTAGCCCCTGTGACTTCTTTTTGTTACCCAGACTACAAAAAGAATATAAAAGGAAAGCGTTTTGCCACTGTGGAAGGGGTGAAACAAAATCGATGGAAAGCTTAAAGGACATCCCGATGAGTGAATTTAAAAAATGTTTTGAACAATGGAAGATTCGTTCAGAGAAGTGCGTTGTGGTCAATGGCGAATACTTTGAAGGTGATCAAAATTTGGTGTTAAAATATTGAGAAATAAAGAAGTTATGACTTGATGTCCCTCCCTCGTAATTCAACCACGCTTTTTGAATATCTCCGATACTCAGCCCACCCTTCTCTGTTTTCATTCATCATTCTGAATCGTCGATGACAGCCGACAAAACAACCGCCATAAATATCAACAATTCGCAATCATTTCCAACATCTCAAGTTGCTGCCGAGGCTAAGGACAAAGCATACCACGCCGTTCACCCTCAACTGCCGATGACCAACTGCGGATTCCCAAGGCGTCCAAGCTCTTTGAATCTCCCCGATACTCATTCATCCTTCTCTGCATCGAACACCAACAACGTGCGACCTTGACGTGGGCTCGTACCAGTGTTGTTCATCTACTGATTTGAATTTTCCGCTGTACGCGCGGTAGCTTCTGATTGGTCGACTGGATGTCGGCAAAAGTGGAGGAGTGGAGACGACTAAGTCACACCTACCTCGAGTCGGGTGTTCCACAAGGTTCCGATCGAAGGTCGTAAAATCGCCAGAATGGAGCGCCATAAGAAAAAACACGGGATTTTGGACTGGAACTCTCCTAGCTATACTACTCACCCATCCTCTGTTTTCATTCATATCTCTGAATCGTCGATGATAACCGACAAAACAACCGCCATAAATATCAACAATTTGCAATCACTTCCAACATCTCAAGTTGTTGTCGTGGCTAAGGACAAAGCCTACCACGCCGATGATCCGAGTTTGATTCTCATACCGATACATGTTTTCAATTGGATTTCCTCAACTGCCGATGACCAACTGCGGAGTCTCAAGGGGGCCCACGCTCTTTGAATCTCCCCGATACTCATTCATCCTTCTCTGCATCGAACACCAACGATGTGCGACCTTGACGTGGGCTCGTACCCGTGTTGTTCATCTACTAATTTGAATTTCCCGCTATATGCGCGGTAGCTTCTGATTGGTCGACTGGATGACAGCAAAAGTGGAGGAGTGGGGTCGACTACGTCACGCATACATCGAGTTGAGTGTTCCACAAAGTTCCGCTCGCCAGAATGCAGCGCCGTAAAAAAAACGTGGGATTTTGGACTGGAACTCTCCTAGCTATATTACTCACCCCATCCTCTGTTTTCATTCATCTCTTTGAATCGTCGATGACAACCGACAAAACAATCCCCATAAATATCAACAATTTGCAATCACTTCCAACATCTCAAGTTGTTGCCGAGGCGAAGGACAAAGCCCACCACGCCGATAACCCGAGTTCGATTTTCATACCGATACATTTTTTTAATTGGTTTTCCTCAACTGCCGATGACCAACTGCGGAGTACCAAGGCGGCCCATGCTCTTTGAATCTCCCCGATACTCATTCATCCTTCTCTGCATCGAACACCAACGACGTGCGACCTTGACGTGGGCTCGTACCCGTGTTGTTTATCTACTGATTTGAATTTCCCGCTAAACGCGCGGTAGCTTCCGATTGGTCGACTGGATGACGGCGAAAGTGGAGGAGTGGGGACGACTACGTCACACCTACCTCGAGTTGGGTGTTCCACAAGGTTCCGATCGAAGGTCGTAAAATCGCCAGAATGAAACGCGATAAGAAAAAACATGGGATTTTGGACTGGAACTCTCCTAGCTATATTACTGCCACTTCCATTCATTAGAATGTAGTAGCAACTTTGATTTTTCAAATGGAACACCCTGTATATAATATCATTTTTAGTAATTGTTGAATCCGAATATAATATTATATATAGGGTGATCCATTTGAAAAATCAAAGTAGCTACTACCTTGTAATGGAAGTGGTAACACCGCATCATCAAAAATATTCAACTTGATAGTTCCCAGGATATATTGATCTCCTGAGAGCGCTAACTTGTTTTTAATAGAGTTTTTAATAGAGAATGAAGAGACCTTTACAAACGATATATCACAAGCCTATACTTCCGATTTGTTGTACCTGTCATTCAAAGGGGGTTGAAAGTAGGGTTAACATTTTTCCGTTGAAGTATGTGAAATTTTTATTTAAATCTGACGTGTTTCAGGATTTTTTAATATGTAATTTTAATATTATGTTTTATATTATATTTTATTTATAATTTTAATAATATGTACCGTAACCGAAATAATGAATTTATTCCATTTGGCTTTAACACACTGTATATCATACACAATGAGTAAATATATTTTTTTTCAACTATAGTAAATCATGAAAAAAAAAATAACACCTCATACCAAGGATTAATATGCAACGGTCCCGATAAAATAAAAGCAAACAAACTCACTTTTCTCCATATTGCTTGATCTCCCACAATTCCAGTTTATCTTCATCCACCCACTCTTCGGAAACTTGAGGATCCATGTTTTGAGGAGACTCTGGCCTTTTCCGTTTCCTCAAACCACTTCTAATGGAGGTCACCTCTGAAAACCAGTTGAGAATTAGAAAAACTCGGATGACATAATCAAAAACGTATCAAAATGTTGATTCAATATTTCCTTTTTTGCGTTTGTACTTATCAAAATATCACCTACATCAGATAATGAATGATAGTGTGCCAGTTTTATATAGTGCCAACTGTTTTGAGTTCTTATGCCAGATGGTAGAAACACCGAATCTTTATCTATACCATAGTCAACTCCAACACAATCTCTGTTAAAACAGAAACAAAAGCAACCAATGCCAAACTGCAGATTTGAATCACGAGTCGACACACTTCCTAATCACACTCAACTGATTTTCCGCTTTTGTTGAGTGATTTTTTGCTGGTATCTTTATGGCAACACTGTTTTTGACAGATCACGCATGAATTGTGTCATTGTCAAACTTGTTCAGTTTGGTCTATACTTCAACCATGAATCGACTTACGAATGAACAACGCTTGCAAATGATTGAATTTTATTATCAAAATTCATGCTCGGCAAAGAAAGTGCATCGTGCACTTCGTCGGTCTACCGAGGGAGCTATTCGGAAGCCTGTGACTAACATACGAACCCAGTTTACATTATTGGACATTAAACCACCAACACGCATACGTAGAATGAGGACCGAAGAAAAAAATTGCGGCTGTATCCGCCAGTGTTCGTGATGACCGTGAAATGTCGATTCGCCGCTGTTCGCAGCAATTGGGCCTCGTTACTCCACTACGTGGACAATTTTGCGAAAAGATTTGGGTGTAAAACCTAAGATACAGCTGGTGCAAGAATTGAAGCCACACGACCTCTCATAACGTCTTACATTTGCCGAATGGGCGCTGGTAAAATTGGAGAAAGATCCACGTTTTTATCGAAAAATTGTGTACAGCAAAGAGGCTCATTTCTGGTTGAATGGATACGTTAACAAACAAAATTGCGCATCTGGAGTGAAGACCAGCCACAAGCATTGCAAGAGCTACCGGTGCATCCCGAAAAAGTCACTGCTTGGTGTGGATTATGGGTCGGTGGCATCATTGGGCTGTACTTCTTCAAAGACGACAATGGCCGGAACGTTACTGTGAATGGCGAGCACTACCGTGTGATGATTGACGACTTTTTATTGTGGAAGAAGAATGGAAGAATTGGACATGCCCGACATGTGGTTTCAACAAGACTGCCACATGCCACACAGCACGCGAAACAATGGCCAAATTCGGTAAACAGTTTACCTCACGTTTGGGCCCCTCAATTGGCCCCTTATATCGTGTGGTTTAACGCCTTTGGATTCTTTCTTGTGGGGTCCTGTTAAGACTCAAGTCTACAGCAACGACATTTGCTCTGGAAGCCAATATTGAACCATTTATACGCGAAATACTGGTCGATATGTTAGAGAGACTGTGCCAAAATTGGATCTTGGCGCATGGGCCATCTAAAGCGGAGCCGCAGACAAAATTTCCATGAAATCATCTTCAAACATTAAATCATATTGATTCCAATAACTATTTCATCAATGTTTTCAAATTTTTTGTGTTGTTTTGAAAATCAAATCCTGTACCTCTTAAAGAATCACCAGTTATTATATCATCCAAAATTATATTACACGTAAAAAAGAATACTACTCACCTCTAACAGTTTTCGGTAATTCCAAAGGTATGACAACTTTCCGCCTAAGATACTGTGTCCTCTCCATGAACTGCCCGATATGCCTATGCTTCAGCAACTCCAAAGACAGAATCTCCGTCTCCGTCGTTATCTGATGCTTGCCGTCAGAGTTCGGCGGTTTGGTCTGCATATCATCCCACCTCAAACAAGCCCAAAGTATCTTCAACTGAAGCGCCGCGTTCGCCAACGACTTCAAATTAACCGTTCTATAAATCCAGCACGTTTTGAACAGCGGCCTGGAGCACGGGTACGGCCAAACGCTGTTGTTCGCCTTAGCCAAGGCGTGGAACCCGTTAATGTGGATCCTACCGGCGTTCCTCGCCAACTTTCTGGTTTCGTGTCTGGGCAGGACCAATAGAGAAGAACGGTTGTTCCTGGTACGGAAGGTCGAGCAAGCAGGATACTTGACCACTTGCCTGCGTTTACGTTTGAGCTCCAATGTCGTCGGCACTCTCTTCAAAATCACTTTTCCTTCGGTCGACATGGTGGTGTACACCCGTTCCGTGCCGTCTTCAGCATGTTCGGCCTTGATAGTTTTCTCCTCGCGCTTCACTCCGAGCTTGTAGGCGCAGAATCGTCGGTTCTGCTGGGCGCTGTACCCAGCAGATCTAGCGTTAAGGGTCTTTATAGTTTGGCTGCTAGTGCCGTTAATGGAAGAACACACGGTAACGGTATCTATTATATCTTCGCTTTCAGACACGCTCTTAACCACGCCGTCCACCGCTGTGGTACTAGTCGTAACCGTCGTGGTTGTGGTAAAGGTACTAGTAACCGTTACTTCCTTTTTCTCTGGCTTAGCACCGAGGATCATCTCTTTGATGGCGTTCGGAGACATCGACTTTAAATCTACTTCGTCGCACGGTTCCATTTTAGGTTTCTTTCGCGGCGACATTATCTGATCACCACTTTCGAGCTTAGGATCGGATTCCTTAGACTCTTCTTTCGGTTCTAGCTTCACCTCATACTCCTTAACGGGCACAAAGGCGTCGCCTTCATCCTCGAGCTTGGTAGCCACCAATACCGCGTTGACCAAGTCCTTACAAATGCTCTCTTTCGTCGGGATGACGACGGGCTCCCTTTCTTTAGCAACCGAAGGCTGTTGGGGCGACTTCAATGTTTGTTCCAATATAGAAGGAAGCTTCTGTTCCAATACAGGTTTCTTCGTAGGTGTGTTGACAGTGGTAATTATGGGCAATTTGACAGTTGAATTCGTGGCAAGATTAGCTTTGCCCAACAAGTATAGGAGATCCTTCCGGACCTTCACCCTTTGAATGCACATCGGTGAATAGCAAGTATTCTCGGTGTTGTTACTGGAGTTGCAACCTTTGCTGTAACACTGGGAACCCTTTGCCAGTTTGATTATCGTATTGTAATGGATGCGAAGCGCGTGTATTCTCTTAGCGATCGAGTTGAGCACTTCCCGATTCGGTTGAATCTGAGCGTTATTAGGCAGCGTGACCTTTCCGCTCATCATATTGTTGAGCTGTTTATCTAAACCTTCCGCGTTCGCTTCATCCTCCGCCTCCACGTCTATCACGTCTTCCTCTTTCAGAACCTCCTCCGTCTTGGCCAGAGAAATTTTTCTCTCCTCCAGAATTTTCAGCTGAACACGTCTAGCTAGTAAATTATCCAGTTTACATTTTTTAGCGACCTTCGGATAGAGCAAACGCCCGGGAGTCAGCAGAGCTTTACTGACGTTTATTTCCTCGAAATGTTTGGGAGGAAGAGAAACTTCGATGTTCCTCAAAGCTGCGGGGACGTCATCGGCGGCTTCTCTAACTTTACCATCTTTCAGTCTGGACATTAAGAACTCGTACATGTGGGAATCGAGGGCAAGTACTTTGTTTCCGGCACCATCTTTGATCTGTAGCATCATCTTCTGCGGAGGAGCAGCCAGACCCATTTCCCTCGAATTAACGTGCTGGAAGTTCCTCGGGATGCGAATCCAGAGCCAGCCCCATCTGCCGTGTATCCTGTACTCCTCCCCTTTCTGTTTCCACAGCTGATGCTTGAAACTCATGGTGTATTTGACGTACCCGCTGACTATCATGCGGTTCCGTTCTTCCTCCTCCTCGCGCTCCTTCTTCTCGCGTTTCTCAATCTTTTTGCGTTCTTCTCTCTCGGTAGCAGTTATCCTGGACAGTCGCGTATGTCCCAACTGTTCGTGCCATACGGTAGCGAACACCACCGGTTTAATGCAAGCTTGAAGCACTACCAACACCCTGGCGAAATCTTTAGGCTGCTGACAACTGCCGACGATCGTCAGCCAATGCTTACGCAGTAGGTGCCAGTTGGGATGCATGAACGGCGAAGGAATCTGCTGTTCGAGTTGCAAGATGGTGTGACGCAGGGTGTTCATGATTAGCGTCCTGCTTCCGCTGAGAGTGCCGACCCACTTGAATTCGGACGCGGGCGTCAAAGAGAACTTGTGCGACAGATGTCGTTTCTTGTCCCTTTCTTCGTTGCGCTGCGGTTTGTTCAGAGCGATGACGTTCGTGGTGAACTGGTTCACGTACAGCTTGAACGAGTTCTCCATCCCGAGTTTGAAAAGGTAAGTGCCGCTGGCCATCTGACTGGATTTCAGTCGCGTCATTCGAGATTCGTCGCGCTCATTATCGTCGCGACTCAGAATTCCCAAGCTCTTTCGACGCAAGTCTTCCATGTTGAACGTTCTGGGAGTGACCGTGCCTGTTTTCGATCGTGTTGAAACGTCCTTGTTCTTGTCGGGCTCGTCGACGTCCATCTGGAGGTCTTTCTCCAAAGACTTGGCGGAAGTGGCAACGGTTTCGGTGTGATTCACTTCCATGGGTGTATCGATCGTCGTGGTAGTAACGACTTCGGTGGTTTCCACAGCCATAGGCACTTCATCGGTAACTTCTGGCATCTCTTCGTGCATCTTAGCGACCATATCTTCCGCGTTCTGTCTTTCTTTCTCTTTGCGCTCTTCCTCCATTTTCTCTTCGATTTCTTTATTGGTTTTGATAATCAAAGCGTTTTCTGCATCCAGGTAAGTTTTTTTGTTGCCTTTGTACTGATTTGTTAGCTTCTCTGTTAGTTCCATTTGTCTGGAAATTTCGCCTTTGTATTCCCGTAGTTCTCTGCAGACAATCGATTCCATGTCCTTGGAGTCCAACTGCTTCATCAGTTCCTCGAATTGAAGAACTGTAGAGTAGTAGTGAATTTCGCCTTCTTGACTTTCCCTAGAGAGGAAAAACGTACTTTACAAGTATGGAAAACTATTTAAAATAGCTGTCAAGGGTGTCAAAATATATTTGTAATCTAACTTAGCCAACTATAAATCCAAATAAATGAATGCAAAATAAAAACATGTAAATATACAGTGCATTTCTTTAATGTCCCCCCTTTTATTTTTTGAAGAAGCGACTCAAAAAATTTAAATTTAGGACAATGAAATTAATGCAGGACTTTATTTTGAAGTGAAATTGACAGATGAAACTTTGAAGATGGCGACTGAGCGCCATCTGGAAAAAAAATTAAACGGAAAGGGGGGTATTATTAAAAGTTCCCCCATTTTGTAGTAGTAGAAGATATTGACTTCATATTCTAGGGTTGTGAAGTATTCGTCAGGAGCTTCGAAATGATGTGCCACAAGACCCTCCTTTCCATTCAATTTTTTTCCCAGATGGCGCCCAGTCACCATCTTGAAAGATTCATCTGTCAATTTCACTTCAAAATAAAGTATTCATGCATTGATTTCATTGTGCCAAATTTCAATTTTTTAGTTGCACTGTACACTATAGGTAACCATAATAGTGACTACCTCCAACAAATTACCTAAACCTCTACCTCAGATACTTCGTCAATATGATCACCTGGAGCATATTACCTAACTTCTACATCAATAATAATTCTTTCTCTTTTTTTTTAAGGAAACAACTTCAATAATGGTGAACTAAGTAAATCCAGTTGGTCATTCATTAGAATGTTTGAATTTATTAATTTCCATTGCTTCCAAATGATTCAGTGATGAAAAGAAAAATGCATAATAAATAATTCAGTTTCAGAACTTTATTATGTATTAATTTCGAACTCTTCGTTAACCCTTCATTGCATTCTGTTGCACAATTGCAATATACCGTTCAATCAGTGGTTAGTTTCTATTCCAATAAGCAGAAGTATTCGTGCACGTTGTAACAAATCTGCAACAGTGACTGGTACGGAATTTCGTACCTCAAAAAGCCCCTGAACGGCCCTAGTTTTAGTTTGAAATGTGATTCCGTTGAGAGTGTGAGGTTAAAATTTCACTACCTGTTTTTGGTGACATTTGATTTCTCTCCTAGCGTTCAAAAATACGAATAAATTACCAAACCATCAGGTAAGACACATTTTATGACATCCATAAATCGCAGGCTATTTTTTACATAATTTTTTTCGTTATGTTATAAATATAGTTTGTTGCATGTGTGCAACAACATGCGGTAAGTTCATATGAAATGTATTTTCAGCATGACTGCTAAGAAATACCTCTCAGATAAGGATTTGGAAGAAATACTACAGAATCTGAGTGAAAGTGAAGACGGCTATGATTTTTCTGATGATAGCATCGCAGATCCGAATTTGCTGCCTAGCGATCAGGATTTGGAGAATTTTGTTTCAAATTTTGAAGATCAAGAAGGTGAAAACGAATTGGACATTTGGATGATAGAGCCGATGAAGAAGGAACCCTTGATGTGGAAACGACAGTATCAGTTCCTTCCACATCAGAAAGCTCATCGAATGGAAAGAAAATAAATCGAATAGGGCAGCAGAAGGAAAAAGAAAATATTATTTGGAAGAAAAAAAATCTCATACTGAAAAACCCAGATGAAATTTCTTGGGAATTCGAGTCTTCCAGCTAGTATCATGGAATTGAATACTCCCTATCAATTCTTCACTTTTTTATTCACCGATGATATAGTCAGTTATATTGTAAAACAGTCAAATCTATATGCAATACAGAAGGATCCCAGTAGACCTGCCAATATAACCAGTACAGAGGTGAGACAATACCTTGGAATTTGCTTCTACATGTCATTGTTTCATAATACGAACACCCGATCCTATTGGCCTGAGAGCTTGGGATTTGATACAATAAAAAAAATAATGTCGGTGAATCGTTTCGAAAAGATATAAAAGAATTCCTTTATTTCAACAATAATGAAGCAAACAAGGCTCATTCTGACAGACTGCATAAAATAAAACCTCTTTATGATGTACTGAACAGAAACTTCTCAAAAGTTCCATAGCAGCAGTACCTATCCCTTGATGAGCAAATTTGTTCTACAAAAGCAAGACATTTTCTGAAGCAATATTTACCACTCAAACCTGAGGAGTAGGGGTTCAAACTCTTCGTTCTATCCTCCGTGTCAGGATTTGCTCATATTATGCAGGACAAGAAAGTGGCAATTACTAACAGAAGTTCCTGATATTGGTGCTAGCAGTAATGTCATGGTTCGTTTGGCACAAATGATTTCAGATAACCTGAATCACAGAATTTACTTCGATAATTATTATACCTCGATTCCGTTGATATCATACTTAGCTGGAAGAGGAATACAGAGCCTGGGTACTGAACGGAGAAATAGGATATCCAACTGCAAAGCAGATAGAGGTGCTACATACGAATATGGTGCCTCATACAAGGGCACAGAAATTTCAAATGTTGCCTGGAAAGACAATATAACTGCAACACTCCTATCGAATTTTGCTGGAGAAAAACCTCGGAGTAAAGTTCAACATTTTGATAGAAAGAGAAAGAAAAGAATTGAAGTGGATTGCCAGTACATTGTGAAGGAATACAACCGGCACATGGGTGCTGTTGACTTGTTGGAAGGCACAAAATATTACAACGCAGTAAAAAGTGGTATTTCAGTTCAAGCCATACCTGAAGTATGGCTTATTACAAGCCATACTTCATTTTAATGAAGTATGGCTTGTAATAAGCCATACTTATTACATATAATAAGCCATACTTATCCTTATTCAAGGATAAGTATGGCTTATCCTTGCTATATGGAGCAAGGATAAGCCATACTTATCCTTGAACGAGAAGCATATGTTCAGAAAATTGAGCTCGACCCTTACTGTCATCAAGAAACACCCGACGAAAATTAGTCAAAATAAACTGAAAAATTTCCTCTTAGATACTAAAATTATTTTCACGGAATCAGAGAAACGGAGAATCACCAACATGAGCCCCTCTTGCTCTAAATTGTATGGCCTGATAAAAACACATAAAGAGGATAACCCTATATGACCGATAGTGTCG
>WOGP01007529.1:0-11703 GCA_015342065.1 Leptinotarsa undecemlineata
CTGCACGTTGGTCAATCTACTTTTGTCTTTTTGACTGGATCCACCTTTTTCTGTGATATTTCAAAGTACACTTAAATCGAGGTGTCGAGGATGACACTAAACGGATACAACTGGATACAACTGGATACAACTAATCAACTAATCAACTAATCAACTAATCAACTATATAGGCATCTATTATACTACATGGGCTGAAAATTCTCGGACCTAATAGAAAGATTTGCTAGTCTTATTGCATTCACCGACTTTTCAGTCAGTAGTTACTTTCAAAAAAAAGCTAAAATGTCATAATATTCCACTCATAAGTTTGTGAGTTATTTGCAAAGAGTGACACTACTTTTGCTATTTTCTGACAATGGATCAGAAACTATTCCGTGTTTGGGTTTCACACTGCTTTTTGATGGGAAACAATGCCCTTCAAGCAAAGCAATGGCTTGAAAAGTGTTATAAGGACTCTGCTACATCAAAAATAACTATTAAACGTTGGTTTGCTGACTTCAAAAGTGGTCGTAGGGACACCGATGATGCAGAGAACATGATGATGATTTTGAGCAGTGTTTGGCCATATTTAAACTTAAGAAACCGGAATTTTTGCATCGATACGGATGAAACATGGATTCATTATTTCAATCCAGAATCAAAACGATAGTCATCTGAGTAGAAATCAACTAATGAACCTCGTCCAAAGCATCGGAACCTGGAAAGGTTATGACCTAGGTATTTTGGAATATTCGTGGTGTAATATCGATTGACTCCCTTGAGAAGGGAAATGCCATCAGTACTGAATCATTTAAAGGCGGAAATTGCGGAAAAACGATACTATTAGAGGTTGGTCCGTGCTGATTTATTTTTGAAGTGATGTTTTCCTTTTGGAATAGAGGAATCTTTCGAAGCGGCTATGAGATTTGTATATTTGTTGAAAGGTTATCTTGAAAGAAGTGGTTGTCTTCAATCTGAATTTCATAATCAATAACGAAATACTTCATACATGTGTAACTGCTCGCTTTCCGTTTGTCTGTGAACTTATGTGCGCTACTCTTAAAAATGGCTCAACCCATTTGGGTGCGATTTTCATTAATCTATTGTGGTAAGCTTCACTCAACAGACAGTGTTCATGTCAATCAGTATCACTATCACTGTCCCCATTTAAATCCACTTTCATCATTAATATGGAAATGTCCATTCTCCACATAGTCATTTTCAACTGAAATTACTTTTTTTATCCTTTTCTGCCAGTCTTCTTCGGTAATATTAGAAACTTCTTCCTTAATCAGTTCTATTACCTTTTTATCAAATTTTGTTTGCAGACGTGTTATGCGTACATATTTTCGAACCATCAGTCCACTCTTTCGAAATTGTGTCGTGAGTATAATACCAAGTTCCGTCCAAATAGAAAATTTGCCGTTGTTCTTGTCTATATTTAGTTATTTATTCTAAGTATTTGTTATGCAATGCCACTATTCTTTTGCTTTTCATAACTGCTTGACGTTTGTTCATTATTTTAAATCTAAATCCCAGTTTCTTTATTCAATTCTGGAGAGTTTTGTTACAGCAGCTCAAGTTATGGCCGGGAGTATTCAATTTCTTTTTTATGATTTCAGTTGTACGAATCTCATTGCTTTTGTAACAGTCGTATATTGGGTTTTTAATTATTTTGTCAGATAAACATCCTAAAGTTTTGAAAATCCTGTAATCGCATCTTGCGTTCATATGGTTTGTTTTTTACTATTTTCCTCTCAGTTGAGAAAAGAAGTTCGGTCAAATTTGATGTTGCTTGTAATAGTTTGTTTCCCTCGAAACCAAACTTGAGATGTAAATTCTGATATACATTGAAACATAGTCTCTGTGCTTCAATATTCAAATGCATTCGAATCTCATTCACTAGTATCTCTTTCGCATTATTCGCCCTCGCTATTGAAATTACTATACTGGAAAAAGCCTGCGTTTTATCACACTCGTTATTACTATTAGTACTAGTTGTCCTAGGACAACTGCACCAATATCAAATTTCAACAATCAAATCTCGATCAATTCCTGAACTGAACACGGCGGCGATAACCATCACCGCACCGTAATAGGACTTCAAATATAATTTTATGACTCTGTTAGTAAAAATTTTCAATATGAACCATCAATTCTACGGTCCACGTGGAGGACTACTTCGCAGCCGGTTCATTTTTTGTATTGGTTTATTTGGCCTTGAGAGTGCCGACAACTTTAAGCATGCACTATATCGTTTACTTCGACTATACCACGAACTTTTCTGCAATGTCGTTTAACTAATGCAGCTACCTCTCAAATTAAAATAAAACTCGAGTGTCGCTTGACTTCTAGGTGTATACTGCAGAAAATCCAATTCGGATTGTATCATATGACAAACCGAACCGGAAATATTACTCAAACAATATATACAGAAATCGATAACA
Source organism: Leptinotarsa undecemlineata (assembly GCA_015342065.1). Taxonomy (NCBI): domain Eukaryota; kingdom Metazoa; phylum Arthropoda; class Insecta; order Coleoptera; family Chrysomelidae; genus Leptinotarsa; species Leptinotarsa undecemlineata. The sequence continues at coordinate 2,427 of WOGP01007529.1, forward strand.
TGTGCTCTTTTTCTCAGTTCCGATATCACTCTATTTCACTTCTTTATGTCCTAGGAACTCATAATAATTGCATGATGCTCCAATTGCATGCTATGTAATTTTCCCCTGGCCACATCAGGAAGTAAAATGCCACCTTAAAAAGTTGGAGTGGAAGTATTTTAAATATGCATTGTTGGCGGAGTTCCCGTCATCGTATAACCGCATATACAATCTGAATTTCTTTCAACATGAATGTTTCTACGGTAATATTTTCCTGTGGAATTTCAACCTCACAAATGCTCCAGGATAAAATGCATTGAAAAATAATTCACATGGTATTATTTATTGGTATTATTCGATGAATTATCTGTTTAATAGTTTCCACATTGTATATTTTCTCCAATAGGGAAACAATTTGAAAACAATTACGTGAAGAAGTTCTAATTTGTGAGGAAAACAGTTTTTAGTTTTACATTACCAAATAAAGGATGAAAGATGAAGAGATGAAAAATCAATTTCTTTTGAGTTCCTGAAGGCAATGAACATATGATGAAGAGGAGAAGAGAAATAGAATCAAGCAGAAAATTTTGTAAAAAAGAAAAATGTGGGAAAAATAGAAATGAAGAAAATAATTTAAATTACCGAGTTATAAAAATGAAAAGCAAGAAGCTATGAGCACAATAATGAATATAGAATTGTTTAAAAGATTTTTCTGAAAGAATGGGTAGGCGATGAAGAGCTGAAAAAATAAGCGGAGGGATAAAACATGCGACGTTCTTAAGTCGATTTGAAGGGTTTACGCTGTCAAGCTTGTTCTGTACTGTATTTTTGCTTTCAAGCATATTATCAAAATGAAATTAATTGTACTTTTTGAAATACGCATGTACCAAAAAAATAGGGCACGCACAGGTGAATAAGGAAATAGCAACTCGATGATTTGTTCACATGTGAAATGCTTATTTTATGTTGGCTTTGTGTTGAATCAATAAAACATGTAGCCGTTGTAGTTAAATTGAAAAAAATCTATTGTAATACATATATAGACATTTTATTGTTTGTTCCTGAGTTTATTCGAATGACATTAAAATTCGAAACAACCACTGCTCCGAATTTCCAGGACTACTACTCCCTTCTCGACGCTTGTTTCACGAAACAAGTTGACGTCTTCAGGGGATAAAGTAGAATTCATATTATATCGTATTGTTATTCACTATTTTTTGAAACTCTGCTTGATGATATCATATAGAGTTTCTTCAAAAATGAATCATATTTGAAGGAATTGAATGACTGTTCACGTTTATACACAAGAAAGTCTAGATTTTTCATTATATGATTGGAAAAAGGAAATACATATCGGAAATGAGGAAGAACATTTTCCGTGATGCATTTCATTACGGACGATGAACTTTATCCTCTATTTCAATTGTAAGTTGTAAGTTATACAGATTAAAAATAGCGATAAATGATTTAAGAATATGTCCTTGAGAAACACATTCGCACAAGGTTCGACTTCAAAGGGTTGCCATTCATAGGAGGGCAACAGCTTGTTAATGAAAAAAATCCAATTTATTCCATTGTTTCGGTTATCGCGAAAGTTTGAAAAATATATTTGTTGTGCCTTATGAAAATACATAACTATAAAGCTTCGTTTGGGTATTTCACAAAACCATGTTGGTAATTGAATATTAAGGAACTCATATAATCTCAGTTTTGAAAAATACTGATGTTGGAATAATTAATATGTAGTTTGGGATAATAATCAGAACTGACTTTTAACATTTTGATTGAAAATAATTTTGCGGATCAAACTGTGGTTTAATTATAAGGTTTTCAAATTCATATTTTGCTTTACTTCCGTATCAATAAAGTTAGGAGTGAAGTTATACAAAAGGTCGTAATTTGAAAAATGTTGGAAGAACTTTATTTTCGAACCTGTTTTTGAACTCGCTCTTATTAGCTTCACCTGTAGGTATGTGTGTAGGAATGTAAGTTTATTTGTTTGTAACTAACTCTTACGCTCAAGACCTGTATTTGACAGAATTATCGACATTATTGCTTGATCTCTTTGCGGGCAGATGACGCTGTACGTAATCTCCTTGATAAATTGACATTATTGCTTGATTTATTCGCGGACAGATGGCGATATAATTCGAACTCACTTCACATGCATTTTTTCATTCAAAAAAAGGATTTTTTTCATTATCACACGCGCCTGCTGCCTTATTTGTAACCCTCCTTTACGCGCCTGCTGCCTTGGGCTTGGTGGCTGATTTTTTTTGTTCTGATTGATTCGGCCGTTACTTGATGAAGATCCATAGTGATTTCAAACACTACAACTCATAATTTGATCTCTACTAACAAAGTTTGTGGAGATCAAATCATGAAGTGTAATTTTTGAAAAAATGAGTTTCAAGAATCGGAAAATATCGATAGCCATGTTTCTGAACAATATACGTCTAGTTGACCCCAATGTTTGGAATAAATATAGTTCAAAAAGATTGAAAAATATGATTTTATAGCATACGAAACAAAAAAATTAAAAATAAATATTGTTTAAAAAACTATAAAAACACGCTTTTGAAGAACACCGAACTAAAAAGTTCAATTCATTTTTTTTAATAAGCTCAAAACAATAACGAACAAAAATACTAGCATTATTGTGAAAAAAGCGTGGGCGCTATGTGCCATATTTTTTGTATATCAAGCGCCCATCGCTTTTTTCACAATAATACTAGTATTTTTCCTTCGTTATTGCTTAATGCTTATTAAAAAAATATTTTTAATTTTTAGTTCGATGTTCTTCGAAACCGTGTTTTTTTAGCTTTTCAATCTACATTTATTATATTTAGAACTCATGATAAACTGATGATGTTCTCCTGAGAAATAAAGCTACTTAGGTATCTGTCTATTATCACTAAGATCGAAAAGACCGCCCGACCCCGTCCATTGACCTGCCAAACAATCTCCTGGGATAATCCGCAATCATTTGGAAGCCACTATATTTCATCCGTTAATGCCTCGAAGCATTTCACAATCACTTCTGGTAGCTCACATTACCAATAAAATCTGGTTGATAGAATAAGGAAAAACACTTTTTATGCGGTGCACGATCTTACACTACGGAATAGACTGTATTTATCTGCTTCTATTAACTCTAATGCCATATAAGTACGTTAAGCCTCGACCAGACCACTATGTTTTTATGGCATTCTTTAATCTCACAGGATTCTCAAGACCGCATTAAAAACCCGTAGTTGTTTATATTCATGTAGGCGGGAACCCATTATGGGAACCACATGTTTTGCATCTGACAGATTTGTGTGTTGGGGTACCGTCCTTTTGGTTTGGATCGTGATTAATTATAGCACGCCCTTTTTGTAATGTTACTGCATTCGATGATCGATGTTCGATATTCTGTATCAATTCATCATCTCGCCCGCAATTCCACACTACTATGCTGGGGATAGGTTTCATGTGAAACGGAAAATGCAAGGGCAGTATATGCATGCGAAATCATCACTTAAACATTCGATTAGGCGGTTTTCGGGCGTGAATGTTCATTTCATGAAGCTTTATTGGTATTAAGAGAACATTTCTGTATATCTCTGAAGCCTCAGCCCTAACTATTCCATAGTGGGATAGGTGGAATAAACTTGCCAAATAAGACTATGAAACAAAAAAATGACAGACTGCAATTTTTTATAAGAAATATTTTCCCAGTCCTTTTTCTGTCGTTTTGTAAAAACGTACTTTCATGAAGATATTTCAATTTGTCTTTATCAACTTGGAAATTAACCAAATAAACTCTATTTCAACATGATATTTTTCACACAATAATATACAAAACTGGAACATTTGTTATGGTTTAGTACTTATATATGAATTGGAAAGTTTACACATCATAATGGAGGATTTCCAATAACCAATGTTATTGAAACCAACTTCAATGATGAGTTAACAATATTTCTAATCGAATGTTATCAAAACACTTCAATGTGTGGAAGATGAAGAGATTTTTTGTTTCAGTTGAAAAAGTGTATAACTGAATTTTTATTTTTCCCTTGCAATTAATATAAATATCTGATTAAAAAGATCCCAGAGATAGAAATCACACGTTTAAAGGTGAGACCTCGTTAGTCCTTAGCTCGCACAAGTTTATCAACTTCTGAGAGTTGTCGTCCGTATTTGCTCAAAGTTTTTCATTTTATATAACAAATTCACGAACTGTTAGACAAATAAGTTATGTTTCAAAAGATGGCAGCCAGCGGTAGGTATTAAAAATGTATATGTGTTTACACTTGACCTATGTTGATACTTTCCAAACATTGGATGTTGAAACCTAAGTGGTTATAACAACGAATATTATGTTGTCGTGTTAGATATTACTAATATTGCTAGTGTCATTAAATTTTCACCAAATGAATTTTCAAACTTTTATATATGTTTTTCGAAAATATTCACCAAAAATAAGCTGCTTCATTTTCAATAATTGGTTGTTATTATTTTGCATGTTATTTTATATAGAATTTTATAAATTGAATACAACTTAATGCAATGAAGTTGAATGATATTCATATTTCACAAACTTCAAATAAAAAAAGGTTCTCCGGAGTATTTCATTGTAACAAAATAAGGTTTCTTTGACGTTTAATCCTATAGAGCACTAGAACGAAATTCAGTTAAAAGTGCATTGGTGACTTTTTTGATAATTTGAATGGTAAATGCTATAAAAATACAAGTTCTGAATGTTTTTACCTGAAATACATATAATATGGAATAATGTCAAATTGACATCATTCAAGTTTTATCTATTTTTCCATTAACCAACTGTCGCACCCGTACGAACGAAAACCCTCAAAAGTCAAAACTTTTGGCGAGCTAAGGAGTAACGGGGTCTTACCTTTTAACATGTTATTCCACAGCTTGGACGATAGAAAGTGAAAATCGATCATTCAGCCTGGGGCTTGAACCACCGACCAACGACCAACACGGCCGATTTGAGTAAGTGAACATGTCGATCCGAGAGGCTAGCGACCGACCGAATTACATTAAAGGTTGGCAAATTCAAGACAAATGTACTCAAAGATTATTTCAAGTACTAAGTCAATAAATGTTTATAGATTACGATGTTCAAACAATCATTTCCTCCTTCGGAAAAAATGTCAAACGACCAGAACTAGCATTGCTTTTTGATTGTTTTGAAGAGAATTTTTATGAAATACTAAATTTGAAAACATTAGCTTCTATAGAGACATTAGCTTCTATAGAGACATTAGCTTCTATAGAGAACTCGTGTATGAGGTAAATTATAACAAATAATAATATTCGATGCACATACTATCGAGAATGTATTGACAGAAGATTTATTAAAGCAGAATAAAATCTTGAAATATTTTAGACAGAAATCGAACGTAGATCCAAGTTTTTGAGTGTTTTTTTCATAGCAAAAACAATCATTTCACAAATTCAGAAATATGTAAGAAGGGAGAGAAGAGTCTGAGTTTAGCAATTTCTTCGAAATTGATTCTACAGCTTGTCAAATCTAGACAAAGACTTCTCAAAATATACACGTCAACTGGACCATATCGAAATTCAGAAAGCTTTTCCTACATGGATAAATTATGTACAACTTGTCAAATGTACCAGAACTAAATTTTGGTATGGACCAGGTGAGGAATTTCGAGTCTGTTCCTAGATTTGACCAGCTGAACTAACTATAAATCGAAAGCCAAATTGTTATCAAGGCGTCGGTTTTCCTGGTGAAGCGAAAGCTGTTTTTTATTTCGTTAGAATTGAACTCTACATAATTGAAATATATTTCCATGATCGCGGAACCTTCAGGTTCCGCGATCATTGAGATTAATGGCAAAATTTGGAAAATGAGCTGATGTGGAACGTATCGTCTCCAAAACCTATGTAATGAACAGGTTATGGTTTTGTGAATCAGAAAGAAGGCCGATTCAATTACTATGTCACTTTTACAACACATATGTGGGTGGTTTCGTCAACCATGATATTCAACTATCTACCAGAAAGAAACTGACCACGGACCTCGGAATTATAGAAAAGAAAAACGTAACTTTTCCAGTTTTTTTGGAGTGAATATCTAATATTCATTTGCTATGTTTATGATCTTGGATATCAAGTAATTCAATTGAGGAGAAATACAGCTGCTGGACTGTAGCGCTTGCCAGTTTGCCTTCTGGAATTATATACTTTTCGTAATCAGGAAAGAAATACATTTTGTAACTGTTTTATAATAGTCTTTTTGAAATATGTAACAAATTTGAAGAGGATCAGATGCATGTTAATTGGAATTTAATACTTTTTATATGACATTCTGGTATAATTTATGATTTGAATTGGTAAAATGAAGCCCAGCGCATCCACCATTCCAGAAATAACGAACTTAGTAGTTGTTATAACTTTATATCTTCATATTCACAGAAAGTGTTACCAACTGACATTTGCCCTATTAGAAAATTTCGAGGAATGTATTAACCTGGCAATGAAATATGAGAAATGTTTTTCTGAAAAACCTCAAAATTGTTGTAACTTCCAACAAATCACCCCTCACTATACCAAAAATATTTGAAACTTTTTTCGGACCCCCCGTCAATGCAGATACTATTCTATAGAACTTTCAGTATCCCTATTGGGATTTTCTATAGTAATGTATTATCTGTCCACCAACAAAAATATTCGAATGTGAGAAACATAATTTGACAGTGTTTTTTCCAAAAAATATTATTTTCCTACGAAAAACTTATTTACGAATCGCTATTACATAAAAAAGAAAAGCAATAATGAATATTTGCAATCGGATCATATATGAGAGATACGTGTGTCAGACTCACCATGTTAGGAATCACACGTTAAAAGGTAAGACCTGCTTAGCTCGCACAAGTTTCTCAACTTCTGAGAGTTGTCATTCGTATGGAGGCGACAGCTGATTAACGAAAAAACAGATTTTAAAACAGATTTCTAAATTCATATATGTCCTTATGAATATTACTGGAGTTTTTTCCCAACACCAAATCGTTTTTCTTAACACCTTGATACGTGATTCGATCACCAAGTGATAAGTGGGGATAAAACTCCAGTAATATTCATTACTACACCGAAAGTTCCTAATAGTGCATCACAAGTTCTTATGAGATCACTGAATTTGTAAAGTTACCTCGCATATGAACATTTTCAAAGGTATCAAATATCATAAACTATTGATGAAATTTCTGGATTAAAATCACTGATCAAAGTGATTGACTTTTTGTATATATTGTCAAGTAGTGAATAATCCAGAGAAAAATTTTATCAATGCGATATTTTCAGAACACTTCATATTTGCAGGCAAAGTGAACATAATTTTCAACACGTTTTTATTAGCTCCCATTGTATGGTTGTTTGTAACCGACGCCTTAGTACTCGATTTTGACTAATTTCAAACGGACAGATTCATTTTAAACTTATCAAGAATCGGTGAGAATACAATAATTTCCTGACTTTATCTCATTATCCTGATCAGGATCGTCAGGATTAGTAATTGTTGTGAAATGGCGTGTGGTATTAAATATCTATTGTCATAAATACTTGGTTAGGAGCGATAATATAAATATAATTTAAGGCACCTTCACGCTTTTTCAAATCAAGATAATTATTTTGTAAATATATTTATTCTGATTTCAGATTTATTAAAAGTCATCAGTTACATCATAGGACTTATTATTATCGATGTTTAACACAGTCTTGAATTCATTTCGAATTATTTTTTATTTTATAATTTGTGTTGCTATTAAACCGTGATTATTTAGTTTTCTTAAACAATTATTTATTAAAATTGCATATTCACTAAACCGATTCAAAATCACATTTCTTGTAATATCCTGATGAAAATACATAGAACGATATTCTTAAATATATTTTAATGATTCGTTGGGCGGAAAGGACATCTGTACTATCATTATGGGTATTAAATGGTCGACATGGGAGGTGGAACGTGACTTTTTAGGCACTTTATAAAACCACGATGGCTGATAGCAAGTCCATTCAAGTGGTAACATATGCAAGGGCGATGAATTTAAAAGCTTTCAAATGAAGGGTTTTGAATACGTAAACGACTGGGATATGTTGACCGCGGAGATACATTTTCATTGGACGACAATGTAATTGAAATCGACGAGAAATGTATAATGAACAAATTGCAGTTTGAACTTAATGAGAATGATTGCTTTCATTTTGAAGCGAAAAATATGTGAATGTTTCCAGTTTATCGAGTGGGCAAAATTATTCATAACCAACCACAGTTGATCAGATTCGTAACTCACTACCTTCAAGGCCAATCATAGATGAGCAAATTCAAATCATTACGTATGTGATGGAAATGACCGATACTTGATGGAAATCCATGAAGTATTCAAGTAACACTTGTAACGAAAATTTCGTTCCATTGCCAAAATTTTAACATTTTGCATTGAAGTAATGCCGGCACAGTAGTCACTTCCTCTTTCAAATTCGAGTGAAAACCGCTTGCGCGGAAAAAGATCGGATATTGAGAGATATGGTGAATATCGAAGGAGGATTACTTCCGCTCTCTCTTGAGTAGCGACCGTTGACGAATCAACAGGTTTGGGCAGAGAACGTAGTGCAAAGGCATTTTCTGGTAAAAGACCAATTCATCTTATTTATCTTTCCGTAAATTGTGCAGAAAGTAGATTGAATGTTTAAATCACTCATTGAGTAATTCTGTTGATTTACAGTTAGCAATTTTAGGATTTTTCCGAGACCACGAGGATTGAGGTTAAGAATCTAAATTCCTTTTATTTAAATCATCTTGAGAAGGAATCAAATTTCAGTGTTAAATACATGTTAGGGAGATCCATTTGAATAGGATCAATTACATATTTTTGGTATTCATCGAAATTGACCACTTTGAAAATTTTAGTTAAATTTCTCATGTTCCTTCGGGGATAGGAACTTGTTAGCCCATATCGTGCGATCACGAATTTAATCATTCAAATAGGTTTAAACAGTGTCTACTCAGTATACCTTTTCCAGATATTAAAACTATTATACCGGGGACTGATCATTAGCTAGGAAGTCTGACTGGCGACGGAAGGACAAGTACGGTGTTGACTGCTAGTACAGCCGGACAAGGAACCAACCGAGGAATTCTTCAGGTGAGCATTTATTTCCTATTCTTAATTTTTCATGAGAAATGATCTCTCTGTGAGAAATAAATGCAAACCTGAGAGAGTTGTGCTCTGTTCTTCTAAGCTGTGCAGTGGTCAGCATTGGAATT
>WOGP01007530.1:0-11703 GCA_015342065.1 Leptinotarsa undecemlineata
AAATGTATCAGGTAGCCAATAAACTATTCTATTCTATTCATGCCCATCTGTGATTGAATGGGTGGCATATGTGGAATTTATTTTTCTATCCATGAAACTATTTCTGTGTTCCTTTATGCGGGCTTCGAACGTTCTTCCAGTTTGGCCTATATAAAACATCGGACATGACATGATTCATAGGTACACTTCCGATTTTTTGAAACTGAAATTTCATCTTTGTTATTCTTAATGTGCATGTCTGAGTGGTTGTTTGTTTGGAAAGCAATTTTTATACCTCTGTTGTGCAGAAAAATTCAAAATATTCGTAGTGGGTTAGCCTAAGTAGGTTAAGATTCTATAACTTGTTTCCCCATCTCTTCGAATTGGTTGAACTTCCTTCATACGACTTCTGTCGTAATCATTGTTGACGGTTATTTGTTTCATTATGTTCAGTTTCCAGTTCTTTATTGAAATTCGCATCTGATAAGGAAACATTCATCAGTCTGTGGATCATTCTGTTGAATGCTGCTACTTTGTGCTGATAAGGTTGGGTGGACGAATTACGAATGATAATATAGGTATGTGTTGGTTAATAACGAATTGAAAAATCATGTTTATTGTCAACTTTCATTATTGTCAAGTCCAAAAAATTTATAGAGTCGTTCTTTTCCATTTCTATAGTGAATGTCATAGAAGGGTGGACAGAATTGATGAATTTCAAGAACTTATTAAATTGTCTATTCGTTCCCTTGAAACAAAGAAGGATATCATCTAACTTGAAGTAAAGGGGTTATATTTTTAGAAATGAATAATTTTTGGGAAAGAAAGTTTTTGGTTTTCTACTACTCCATCTCGATACAAAAAAAGATCAGGGAATCTTCCAAAGAAAGGAAGGAAGTAATCAATTCGAAAATAAGTAACTCTATACATGGATGTGTAGATAATGCAAAGAAGTAACTTTCAGACACAAATTGAAATAAAGTCCTACTGAAACTACTACTTTCATATAAACATTGAATTACACGAAAGAAAAAAATCATTTCGAAACAAATACTTCTATATGAACACTGAATTATACAGAAGATACTTTTTCCTATCTGTTTGTGTCTGAAAGTTACTTCTTCGCATGATCTACACATCCATGTATAGAGTTACTTATTTTCAAATTGATTGCTTCCTTCCTTCATTTGGAAGATTTCCTCATCTTTTTTGTATCAAGATAGAGTAGTAGAAAGCCAAAAACTTTTTTCCCAAAGATATTATCTACATATCTTTATCAATACACGAAACTCCTTACCAGTGGATTACTGTTTATTTTTCTCTCCAAATCGTCCAGTGGGTTTCCTATTATGAGACCTTTGCAAGATGAGTGAAAAAGTTCATTGAGTTGGAAGTAATTCTGTGACAAACATATCCTAAGCAAGGCTAATATTTTCTGTTTCACAACAGGATTGAAAGGTATTTCGTCCAATAGATTCTCTACAAGAGTAATCGTTCTTTCCGGAGCAATACTGGGAAACAGATTTTCGATATCGGATGGAATTAATTTGGCATTATCCGGGAGTGAAATATTTTGAATTTCATCGATAAAATAGTTTGAATTCTTCAAACTAAATTTTGATTCGAAATTGGTGTGGGTTTCAATAATTGCGATGATTATTGCGTAATTTTATCAACGATTAAAGTTTAGGTGGTTCTTGGTTCATGACTAACGATCTGAATTTTTCTGTTTCATCCATGTCACTTTTGCATGATATAAATGGGTGGGGTTGTTTCTGAGACTATTGTACAAGCCAGCATTTACAAAGTCTACTTCTCTTTGTTTATGGCTATGCCCGTTTTCCTTTCATCAGCTCGCGTGAAAACAATGTTATTTGCTGCCGGCTTCTCTTTTATAGATTCAACTAGTTTCAATTCCGGATTGAAACTATCTCTATGCATTTTTTCCGATTTTAAAATGAGCAAATTATTATTTTTGTATGATTAAATAATGATACTGATAATGTACATACAAAAAAGTTGGTAGGACGGTAGCCTGATAGGTTGACTTGATAGGTAGGTGTTAGGAATCACAAGTTGAAAGGTAAGACCTCGTTAGTCCTCAGCTTGCAGTGGTGAGACAGCTGGCTAACGAAAAACGGAGTTTAACAGACGGAACAGAAAATTAGGATCATCGTGTAATGTTCCAATGATCATCTTCGGAGTGTTTCATCAACTTTTTCATATTCACCGTCAAAAGCAGTGGTAGTTTCACGTTATATGCTCACTGTCAATAGTATATGTCGATCGCACACTGAATATTGAGTCAGATTGAGGAGATCGGAAAGCCAGACATGCCGTTATGCGTTACGTTACCAAGCGATTACCCTCCCATAAGAAGTTATCACTTCAAAAATCTAAACTGATGAAACACATCGAAATCATTTGATTAGTAACAGTGGTCATGTACGTGAATTTTTATATTTCGAATTATCATTTGCGACATTGTTATTTTCGAGAGGGATATGTCCTTCTTCAGAGAATTTTTTTTAAATATCTGCTACAATCGTATCAGCCTACAGAGGATTTTGGCATGCATCAGAATTATAGCTTTTTATAGTATTGTAGGTAATGTTTCCATGTAATCAAATAATATCAAACAGTTTTGAAATGTTTTCAATTATTTAGTAAACTCAGAAAAACAAAATATTTTCAGTTCAATTATTGTACCAATTAGGTACAAATAATATAAATAGTGTGTTCTAAACAATTAAATCAATTTCAGTGAAATTTCACGTCAATTATAATTGTTAATTTCCATGAACACGACAGAGTCTGCAAAACAATGTTTAACTATTCAAAATTGGGTGTAATTCATGAACAAATTAGGCAGATTCCAGTGCAAATCCACATGGTTTTGGCTGAATTGAATATTGTGGCATAAAATATTCAAATCACAATATATTCTGAAACCACAGCCGAAATTTCTTCTTGGTTCCTATTGTCATTCAGAATTTATTGGAAAGTGACAATGAAGGCAATTTGTGATGGGTTCTATAATGAGGGGTGATGTCTCGGATAACCTCAAAATCGTAGGCAGTATTTAACAACAATTTAGGTCTGGTTGAAGCATCACCACTGAATTAATACTTTTTTCTGGACAGAATAATGTCAGGACAAACAATTCCTTCAAGAGCGGTACAGATTGGGGCTGCTGATTGTGTTGACATTCAACTCAGTACACCTAGAACTTTACTGTTTGAGAACTCTTCCATCTAAAGAACTGCGTTTATGTGAAATCAACTTCCTGAGAATGTTTTTCCAAATGGATTCAATCTCCAGCGATTCAAATCGAATGTGACCTTGACACTATCACTGAATTATTCGAATAAATGATTTCATCAAAGGAGGTTTTGCAAGGGGTATTTTTTGATATTTGACAGTTTGAGTTACCAAGACTCAGGAATGGAAGAGTGTAGTATTGACCGAATTGATTTCTCTGAATTGACCAAAATTAACCTATCTTGGAATTTTTAATGAACATCGGGTCAAAAAATAGGCTAGGCATGTTAAGGTTTTCTTTAAAATCACTTAACTGGACAGTTTGAGGGCATTAATATCACTTAGAGGAACGTTCTAGGAATTTTCATTCTTTTCAGATGAAAAACAAACAAATAAACATTTTTCGGATTACAAATACCTCAGAAACGTCGACAGTTCTCTCCCACAGTTTGATTTCGCAAATTAAAATCAGGTAAACAAAATCACAGTACATTAGATTATGTCTATAGAAATTCCAATCAAAAGTTGTGGACAACGAAAGAGATTGAATCCAAATCAAACCAACAGAAGGCAGATTGAGAGCCCAGCGTCAAGTCACATTTATTTCTTGAAAATCGCTCCAAAATAGGAGCCAAAACGCACAAAACTCCAGACGCGGTTCAACTCAAGCTCAACAACATCATACCTCTCACCGAAAAACCTATCCGAACACATAGGTTAGTACTATTCTGATCATTGCCATATTGATTTCAATTCAAGAGCTGGACAGCTGTTTCAACCTGTTGGACATTGTAAGTACTGGGCAGGTGGTTCTCTATTGAAGACAAAATGTGAATAACAAAGAAAAGTACCTAATAGAAATAACTGTGTAAACGCAAGCGAAACTTGCCAAGTTTCAATGTCAGTGTTGGTGGTTTGACCAATCAGCCGACAACTGCGGCAGCAGAAACTTGGAAAGCTAACCTGGAATGCCATCTAAAACCGAATCCACATTAGACTCATTTATTTTAACTCTGTGTCTTAATTTATTGGGAAGAATGTTTCTATTCACCTGGGTTCCTGTCAGTACCTGTGTTTTCTTGAACTGAGCTGTCTGAGTTCACTTCCGCCCCTCTGTTAACCTTCCGCATAAAAAAGTGTCGATTTTATGAACAGGCTTTTAATCGATTCAAAGTAACCATACAAAAAAAGTATCTGGATTCGATAAAACACGAAAATAGTTACTTGCATATTGAAAAATGTAAAAAATAAACTTCAACTTTTGAAATCCATATGGACAACTGAAACTATTACTCCAAATATTCAGCTTCATAATCTTCATGACAATCTCTACATAATCCAGTGCTCTAGACACAAATATTTCTTACATTTTGTGCAATAATATTTTGTTCTTCGACTTTTTTTAGTACTGCAGTATGTACATCGTCCATGAGTTTGGTTCTGAGGAACAACATTATTAGTTTTTATTCCACATATTTCAGAAAGTCGTGCACGGATTATCCTTGGAATATTTTGCTGCTGAGCTCGTCAACGAATATGTGGATCTAGCAATTGAAATCCTAAATCTTCTAAGAATTTCCTTCTGCTAATTTTTGTTTGTTTATTCGAGTTATAAATTATATAACTATTTATTCCAGCAACATTCATGGCACTTTAAAAAATGACCATTGGCCAACGACGAGTTGCACGAGCGCAAATGTAGGCTTCGCAAATTTTGTCTTCAACATCGACACCTCCTTTCGTTTTGTTGTAGTACATGATTATTTCTGGTTTGCCAGTTTCCTTGTCAACACCATCATCGTAATGCATTGTCGATAGTAAAAGCACATTTCTTTTTCGGCTTGGAATGTACGAAACGAGTGTACACTTATCTCTAAAGGCAAACATGATAGATTTTTCTGGTCTAGGCAACAACATTTGAGGAGGTATCTCAGGTTTATTTTTACGTAATGTTCCAATTGTAGTGAGACGGTGTTGCTTCAGTACCTCAATTATAGGTACGCTAGTGAGAAAGTTGTCGAACGTAACATTTCTATTTGATCCCAAGATAGGTGAACAGAGACGAGACACCAATGCTAAATTTGAAGTGTCACACTGAAATGGTACGACAGGCTGTTTTCCTACGTAGACCTCTAACTTTGCCGTGTAGAACATTTTGGCGTCAACCAAGGCATATGTTTTGATTTCATGACGAATAGGCTTTTTCGGCATATAAACTCTGAACGGACATTTACCTCGACCTGCTTCGAGTTTTTCATCAATAGTGGTGTATGCTGACATATTATATCGTTATGAAAAAATTAAATACAAACTCGTCGTAGATTTCCCTGATTGCAGATAACTTGTCTATTCGTACTCATTCTTGTCTGGTAGCTTCATCTTCAAAACCAATATGTTTTCTCAAAAACTGAAATCGAATCCGCGACATAGCAAGTCTAAATATATCCATAGCCATTCCATTGGTGCTTAATAAATCTTCAGCATTTCGCCCGTAATTTTTGCCAGCACCAGAAATGTATAAAAGTCCCAATAATTGTTCCACTTCTAATAAATCAGTTGACCTTAAAGAACGATTTTGCGAAATATCATAAGCTTGCATTTCTATAAATTCGTTGGTGTAGGTAACACATTTTTCCAATATATTCGCAGACAAAAAGTATTCCCATATTCACATATTTTTGTGACGTATACCTCCTTTGGGGCCAGGTAAATGAGTGACAATATTTTCGGCATGTGTTCGTACAATCCGTGCTGTTGCAGGATATTTTCGCCACATCGTAGTTCCATTTCTACTAATAAAGCGAGGTAGTCTCGCAGCTTCAATTTCTTGTTTTTCAAGAACAAGCAAGTTCTGTTCATTATCAAACTCATCTTCCGATTCTGTATCTTAAATAGTTTCTATATGATCATTATCATCTAGTTCAACCAATGAATCAGTTAAAACTTCTCTATGAAGCCGTAACAACCATTCTTGATACCTTTCGTAATTCATTATAAATGTATTTTTCTTAAAATATAATCTAATCAGTACTGTTATAAAAAATCTGTCAAAATATACGTACCTCAAAATATAACAGCAATGACAACGTCGGTTTGTGGAACCGAATCGTAAGTAATATTTTAAGTTTTGATTCAATGATGCTCACTACCCGCTCGCCAACTTACGACTGAATATACTACCGCGTTCTCGAAAGGTACTAGGAAGCTCACATTTAAATAAAACTGAACGGAGTATACCGCAATCGGTGCGAGAGACATAACCTTATCAGACGAAGGTTAACAAAAACTCCAATATTTAGCAATGGCATGGAAGCAACCAGCATGATAATACATGAAACCGTAGAACGTCTGTGTTTTATCTATAGTTCGCTACTGGCAATCGCCGAATAGTCGTTTAGCTCTGATAGAAACAAAAAAGTGACCTTGTGTTTTATTTACGAATATTTTTGTGATCTTTCTTAGTGAATCCAATTTCAACCACACTTATAAATAATTCGGATAGTCTGTGGTAAGTTTTAAACCCTTCCCGTTATGGGAAAATAATTTATTTATTTTTCTAAAAGCGTTGGAAAAACTTTCTGAACAACTTCTTGACTAAGTCAAAAATTCACTGTATTTTCGATTGGTGTTTCGAACGAGAGTTTTCAACACACTTTCCGACAGAAAGTGAATTAAATCGACGGCAACACAATTCCAACAAGTGTTGGTACATCTCACTTTAGGGAGTGTCTACTAAATAGGAAAAAACTATTTCTGGGTCGGAGCCCGGAACCTCACCATAAAATGATTCCATCAAAAAATTCTGTAAATGCAAAAAAGGGTAGGAACAAAAGGGGTGTTCTACTAGACCCCAGACACCAGGACAAAATCTAACTTACCTTAAAGGCTCTGATAGTGATAGAGATAATCTTTTAAGTGACACCTCTTCACTATTACCCAAAACGGACAAGAAAATACTTGGGAATGAAACTTTTGCGATACAAAACATGAAAACCCTAAACGTTGAACAGGAACACGTAGGTTTTTTCTTCAAAGCAAACTGACCCCAATTTTGGGTCGCAATACAAAACAGAGAAGGGTTCAGGCATAAAGGATTATCCCAAAAACTACATAAAACAGGAAATCTAAATAAATGAAACAGCGAAAAGATGGAAGTTAACGACCTGGAGAATAGCGACATTGATCTTGTAGGGGACGAGAAGCAGCCACACCGTGGGGCTGGATCACAGCTCTGCGAAATGGATGAAGCGGCCGCAGGTTGCGCTGAGGATAACTCAAAAGAAACTTCAACAGTACTACACCCTATAGAAGTGAAGTACTGGTTAATCCCGAAACCCTATCCACATAATTTGAAACCGACACTTCCTGTAGCTTGGAAATAGAAAATGTCGTAACTACAGAAACCAATAACACCGTCAAAACGCTGTATGTCTTGCCGGAGGAGACACTAAGCTTCCAAAGAGATATGGATACTATACGTCAAATTACTGAGAAGACGGACAATATTCCTATTCCCAGGGAAGTGTAAGCAGGCTCCTTCGCCAAAAAGGCAACTCAGTCCCGCTAGGTTTAGGGTAGGAGAAAATGAAGCTCATTAACGGAAAAACAGATTTTAACCAGAAACACATTTTTTAAACATTGAGGAGTTAGCTAAACTTGTGAAAAACATGAAAACTACAGCATTCAACGCTAATAATAAACCTCAAAATACTGAAAAACTAGTCAGGGAAAAAGTCAAGCTCCTGCCAAATAGAAGCGAAACCAAACCAATTGCTATACCTTCAAGCGATGGAGAAAAAAAATGAAACTCCAAGAAATAGGAAGAGAAGGAGAACAATGAGACCTTTAAAATCACCACCTACCCCGCCTATCACTATAACATTGATGGATGCAGCAAAAAATACTTATAAAATGTACAACGAGATTCAGTAGAAAATCAATGCAATGAAAAGGAACACTCTTGACAAAATTAACAGCATGGTAAATACCTATTGCAATGCGAAAAAAGAGTATGATCCTGTACTTAAAGATTTTTCACTAACACTGATGAGGGAAAGCCAAATGGAGGTAGTGAGGAACTATTACAGGGAACGGTACCTACCAGAAGCCAAGAGGAAAATCTAGGAACTAGAGGAGCCTTATTGAAAGCGCCTGAGAAGGAGGAAATGTTCCCCCTTTCCTATTCCTACTACTACCACCATCACAGACAGAGATGAATTCATAATCCTCAGGAGGGTCGCAAGGAAAGCGCCTATTACAATCCAAGAAGACAACATCAGAATTCGAAAGAGGTATGAGTCGTTGAACGACACGTGTGTAGAGATAGGACCCTTGGCATCCTCTGAGGCCAGAACTAGAGTGCCGACTAAACCGAAAATGTGGACTTTTTCTCCAGTTGTTGTACAAAGTACGATACTTATGAAAAAAATATAATGCTGAACTTGAAGAAAAAACTGGAGGAAGAGATCTCGCTAAAATAAACCGGGAGGTCCACGCTTGTTTACGCGCAACGATCATTATTCAATCGTTAACAATTTTTTGGCTGTATGTAGGTTGAGGAAGAATAGACGTCCCCTATATGTGGTCGTAACTGAGAAGGATATCATCCTCAATTTTCTGAAACGTAATGTTCCGTGTGTCCTTCACACCAGGGTCACATGGGAGTTACGAAATAACAGCGGGAGGCACCGAGGTGTCTGAAGTATGCTGAAGGGCAGGAGATATACTAATATTAGAAACCCAGAACAGAGCCGGCAAAGTGTGCCAACTGCGATGGAGACCAACCCGCCAATTCCAGGGACTGTTCAGTCTACCGGGAGAAGGTGGAGGAGGTCGAAGCCAGACATTCGTGCAACGTGCACTGAAAGTGGAACGCGCTCGCGACGTTCTCATCCGATATAAGCAAATACAATTTCTAAATTCATACAAAGCCCAGTGTTTCAAACTTCATTCATTAGTATGATGTTTATATCTGAAACCAAGCTGCGACAGGAAAAAAAACTGAAACTACGAGATTTTATTACTGTCCAGAAGGACGCCCTGATGCTGTATCGGGGTGTGCCTATTTTGATAAGAAAAGGTATCGCACATACGCACACAACAGCATGAGCAGACCAGAGCCGACATTGCTGAAGTGGATCACGGACGTCGAGAAGGTGATCGCAACCATTAAGCGCCTCGGGCAAAATAAAGCCCCATGCGTTGGTCGGATTGAGGTAGTTCTACTGCGCAGTTTGCCGCGAAAGGGTGTTGTAAAACAACATATATTCAATGCTATAATCAAACACCAACTACCCAGACTGTCTTAAGAATGCGGAGATAGAGTCCATTCATAAGTCTAGAAAACGAAAAAAACTCATCGATAGCTATCGCCCAATCTCGCTGGTCAGTGGGGTGATGAAGGTCATTGATAAGATTCTCTTGAGCAGACTTTTTCGTCTAGAAGATAGAACCGGCAAATAACTTCAGATGCAATTCAGATCAACTAATAATAACAATTTAAAAAACCACATCACCCATCAACGAATCAAACAGTCAGTAGGTGGATCAAAAGTAGCGTCAATCAAAGTGATGAACATTGTTACGTTTCAATTTAGCACTAGATCGAAACTGCTCCAATATGACCTTTTCTTTTAAAGATCTTTATTCAGAGGATATCAACAATATAATTCAGTTACAAATTGATTATATTCAGTTAACAGTATAGTAATGGAAATCTTCCGTTCCATAGAAAATCATTCCTGAAATGTAAAAAAAAAATATATGTATGCTCCCTGACTAACTGCCGTGATCAGTACTCATCATTCACTTCGCATTCGTCTATTGCCTACCGCCGTTGGAAACTCGAAATCCCTCGCTAGGTTGAAATATTAGAGCCATATCATCTGAAAAACAATATTAGTTAGCTCTGGGTTTCTGAAAACTGATTGCTATTTTCGGTAAATATTTTGCATAATATGAATGTTCAGATTGTCGTACTGAATGGAAAAGATGTAGCAACTTACCTCATATGTTTTATTCCATGGCGTTAATAAAGATCGGTAAATTGTTGAAAATAGGTTAGAGTCAATATTTTGTAAACATTCCATAACCAGGTGAAGAGACAGCTGTTGGTTGACATCATGACATCTGCCCACACTGCGATTCTGCCGAACTTTCGTAGTGTCGTTCCGACAACCTACACCGAACTAGTTCTATAGTCGTTCACGGGTGAGGAATTGATCGGTTACTCAAATTGGCAAGGGTTGTTTTAGGGTGGCATTGCTGTGAGAAGGAGTTGTGACGGGTCGTAAACTTTTTGATGATGTCTCGAGTCGCTGTGGTGGAATTGATTTATGATGTTGCGCACAGCGCCCCTTGGTGCTTGTAGTGTAGATTGGACACACTGTTGCAACAATTGGACAACTGTCAGATGTGGCAGTCTCTCGGATTTCCGTGTTGACCTTCGTTGAGCCTGGGTTTGATAGTTCACTGGTACCATCTGACTGGTTTGTGGAATATGTTTGGTTGTACAAGTCAGCAATATATAGTGGAAGACTGATTGGTCGTTTGGTGTGTATATTTGTAGTCTGAAATTTAAACTCTTTGGAGGATTTTTGGTGGTTACCGAACTCATTTTGCCAGGTGCAAGGATTTCCAAAATCAGGTATGTCTGAATCATTATCGCATCTCTCATGTGGTCTTAGCTATGGTAACAGCTCTTCAATTCTACAACTTTCGTTTCTCGTCCTTAGATTCATAAGAAACCAGAAGGCCCTTAGTCACTCATCAAGTCCTAGTAGGACTTCCGTGCAGAGTACCGCAGACGAAGAAACGTATAGAAAACACCCTGGCCAGGGTAAGATTTATACCATTAATCTTGTCAAGTCAACTAGTCCCTATTCAATGGGGTTGAATCTCACTTGGTCTTATTTGATTCTGTTTGAGAATTTTTTCCTTAGCGTTTTTTTTTCTGTTATCATATTCTCTGATCTCCTTCAACGTCAGTAAAGTTACGGAAATCAACCTCTACAATCAATTAGATCAACTACGGAAACCAGTCGCACTAACCCAGTGTATCCAACGTGTTCACCCTTGGGGTGTTGGTACAGGCCTTCCCATATCAAGAAGCTGAGAAAAATTTGGACGAAGATGATCTGTTGCTGGTTTTGCAGGGTTTTTGAGATATTTCGATAATCCTTAAGTGGGAATACTCCTGCAAAACAGTATTTAACGATTTTGGATCGAGCAGTTGAATCTGTGGTGATATTTTAGGTCTCGATCCATAATAATCTCTTCAAGAGGAATTTGAGGTTATCATCCAGATTGTCCCGGAATCGAATCTCTCGATCACTGTTGGAACACACAAGTCTTTAACGTTTACTTGACTTTTGAACATTGTATACCTATTTATGCCATTACTTTTCTGAATTCTGTTCTTTTTATAACCGAATATTCATTCGATTTGCGGTTGTGAAGCGGAAA
>WOGP01007531.1:0-11702 GCA_015342065.1 Leptinotarsa undecemlineata
AAAAAATATAGGGTGTTCCATAAGAAAAAATATAACTTTGGTATGTAACTTTTTTGGGAGTCACCCTGTATATTTCAAAATAATTTTGGAATATGCTCCTCATGGACCCACAAATACCTGTGCTGAAAGTTTTTCCCTAACTCTCTTCATTTCTCGTAGAAATACCGAGGCGAATGTGGTGGGCCACCCTGTATAATAAAATTAAAAAAATATATATAAAATAATTTCAAACCGTCTCCTCATGTGAATATTTTTTTCTTAATATGAATTTTTATATTTTATTCAAATAAAATATACAATTATATTAACAGGTTATGGTTGCTACTGAGTTGAACGATCATGATGCTCATTTAGAACTACGTCTAAATTTCATACTCTTCATATATACATCGTTATTCTCACCCACTCTCGTGTGGAATTCTGGATCAACCCCTGGAGCATTGCAACCGATCAGCCCCAGTCCTCCAGCGTGAGCGTCTATCATAGAAGTGCCTACAGGAGTGCCAACTAACAATCCCAACTCATCAGCAGCCTTTGGGGACAGTCCCTTGCCTACTGGAGATCCAGGGGGAAGCACTACAGATCCAATTTTGCTCCAGTTGCTTTCAGCTAGATCTTCCAAACCTATCGTGTCAAAATAGGATTTGTTCCAGCTTTCAACTCCTTCTACCGACATCTCGTAGGTCCATTTGCAAACCAGTGAACACGATGACCTGAAAATGAGTACGTGTAATACAGCATCAATAGAAGACATATGTGCATATTAGTATGAATATATTAACGAAAATGGAGGCAGTTAGTTACTGAAGTAATCATACGGAGCAATGAAGGTGATGTAAGAATATGGTACGATTTTTATATGGATTAGGAATGTATGTCTGTTTCAAAACTATCACTCAGTGGAGTGGTGGCTCGAGAGTTGAGAGTGGCGTGGGATATTACTTTAGTTCCACTTTTAAATGCATTACCGCATTAGCAAAATCTGGGAGAATGGAACGTATTTTTGCTGATGGTATGGTTCGAAAGACGAAAAATAGGAAATGTGTTTTCGTTTTTATTATATTCCATATATGATAAAAAAAATAAACAAATTTGTCGAATTTCGATTTGCTCTTCCGGATTCCAATTCATCTGTGCTGGCTGGCCTCAGCTTGGACACTGGTTATATTCGCTTCTACGAATATGCAGTTTGTAGAATTTCTTCTCATAGCCTCAAGTGTACTTTTCATTGACGTAGCGAGAGACACCTGCAAGCTCCCTTCAATGTATAGAGATGGTGGTGTAGTGAAAAGCCATGTAACACTGCTGGGAGTCAGTTATCTCAACCAAATTCCCATTTATTTCGGTACACCGTTGATTACTTCCATTATCTGAATGAACTGTTCCGGAGCAATCCATCCCAACTAAGATAAATAGCTCCACACATTGGAAGTACCTGGAACTGGTGGAGGAGTTAAAAGCCATGTAATATTGGTGGTGGTCAAAGGAAGACGGTTTTATCGTGACCAAATTCACTTTTCTCATTACTTTTTCGGTACATGGTAGATAAGTTCCATTACTGAAAAAATAATTCTGGGAAATCCTTTTAGTTTATGCTGGTGAAAAGAACTCGTTTTGGTTTTCCTTCCTAGTATCACATGTAAAGGACCAAAACATCCATACCAACTATGGTGAATAGCTTCACACATTGGGAGTACTCGGAGCTGGTGGAGGAGTTAAAAGACATGTAATATTGCTGGTTGTCAGATGGGAGTCGGTTTTATCGTGATCAAATCCACTTTTTCATTTCATTTTCAGTATATCGTAAATTAGCTCCATTCCTTTTATTCATGCAAGTGAAAAGAACTCCATACATATAGTCTTTCTTCTTCCTTCCTAGTATATGTAAAGGACCGAAACAGTCCATACCAACTACCTATAGCGAATGGCTTGACGAAGAAAGTCAGACGACATGCAGGAACCGCATCCTGCCTGCAGACCTACGTCTGGTAGGTACTTCACATATGGCACATTTTGCCCCACTGACAATTATTCCAGACACTTCTAATAGGTACTTTTATATTCAAAATCCTATACCGCTGCTAATTTCGTTTGTGATATACTCTTGAAACTTTATGACTAGTGTTCAAATGGTAATAAGAAATCGATTATTATGTGTATTGGGGGTCTAAAAAACTTCGTAACATTTGTCAATGCTCAAGTGTGGATCCCTAACTGTTAAGTGAACGTACACAATTTCAAATATTTCACCAGTCATAGTCGACAACTGTATTGGAATCTATTTTGTATTATGGACTGTAGCTATTATATCTGATACAAGCATCAATCAAATCTAACCTAGAATCGCAACCTGTGGCCCTCCAAGTCAAAAAGTCGGGAAGATCAAAAAAATAACCAGCTTTTTCCCAACATTCCTTTCTTAGATTTCTCTTGAGCCAAAGTAATTTAGGAGTTTCCATTTCCGGTGATATTTTCCCTCCCACATACTGAAGTATTTGATGATTTGTGGCATTTATCTCTTCAGCCTCTTTCACCGCTCGGTGGTCCAACCAAAGTATGATGTTCTGTTCGTTATTGCCTGAAAAAAAATGTATATAATCATTTACAAGAATACACTATTGTAATGAATCTGAAGCGGGCCCTGACCGATATCTCAGCCAGTAAACGCATGACATATCCGCGAAAGAAGCGGTCTGACTCGCCGGGAAAATACTAGGCGAGTACAGAGACCTCTAGATAAATCTAGAAAGATCGTTAGCGGTATATAAGCCCTGCTTCCCGTCCATAAAGGGAGTCGGTATCTAGAAAGTGAATTGTGCGTTTCAATAAAGAATTCGAACTGTGAAGTTAAATTAAGCCTTAGTTGTATAAGTGTTGTATATGAATTAGTTGTGATAGTGAAATATTGTTAAAAATAAATTTGTTTAAGGCAGTTAATTTCTTAATTCGTTACACTATGTTTATGGATGAAGATTATGGTGATTATTCGGGTGATAAACCAACAACCTCCGATAAGTTCTAACTCAACGATTATATCCCGAATGTACTAAGTTTAATCGGTTAAAATATGTGCTAACCATAATTTTCGAAATTTTCACTCGAATGAATCTGATATAATCCAACCAAATGCACGTATTTTTATTTTATCAAGTTTTCACTTAACTTGCAATGTATGTAGGTAGGTATGTTACTTCGGATCAAATCTTGCGCCTGAATTTCAAAGAATTTATTGTCAATCGAATTAGCTTGGCGGGCCACCCAAGTTGGCGAACTAGTTATTTTTACGAACTCCCGTCACTCAAAGAATACAAAAATTAGTATATTTTATCTATTTGAAGCTCATAGATATTTTATTCTTCTTCACATAATTGGTTTGTTCATGCATTTTTGCCACCTCTGTAACACACATTCGCAACAGCTGTCTCTGCCTTATCATTGCATTGCCTGCAGCCGTGGTCTCCGTTATACAGCCCTATTTTGTTCAGGTGTCCACTCAATAGACAGTAATTAGCCTATCCTTCAGTTCTCAGGCGGTTCCTTTGTAAGTTTTCCCGTGTGTATTTCCTGGTATATTTTCCTAGTATTTTGTTTCTCATAGTATAAATATAAAACTATACTTATGAAACTTAAGAGGAAAAACCGTAGAAATAAGCAGATATTCATTGAATGAATTGTTCCATTCTGGCCTATCCCATTATCACAAGATATGAGGGAGGAAGATTCAAGACGTCTCCAATGTAAGGGGTCTATTGGCAACAACTTTTGATGCGTTCCTGGATTTTTGCGAGAAGTTTTTTTTTTGTCAGTTTTACATTGAGGGGCATTTTCGATGACCTCTGCATAAATAGTACGTTGATTGAATTTTATGAATATCATACTCACATGATGATTTATGATTATATAACTTGAGCTCTGCCTTTACGGAAACAAAAAGTTGAGTACTTTCACATGCTTGAAAGTCTAATGTCTCTAATTTCATAATTGAGTAAGACTCAACTTTAAAAACATATCAAACCTTTAGAATTGTTAAATCTCTTAATAATATCTGTAGATCAGCTTTTTAACTTCACATTTTCTATCATAAATTACTGAGGTTAGACTGTTTTTAAATATGTAGATAGCATTCCACATCAGTTGCGAAAGAAACATGGAAATGGTGTAAGGAAAAAATTAATAAGAAATATAGCCAGTGCAACAATAGTGGTGATCCAAAAGAGATTTTTCAAACAATATTCACAAATGAAAGTGACGCAAATGTTTGGCAATGGGTTTATTGCGGTTTATTGTGTAACAACCTGGAGCAGCACAAAGACTTAACTGGGTTTGTAAACACATTTGGAAAAAGTAGGTCTAATTATAGAGTCTAATTGTTTAGATAGATTTTCAAAAAAAAGTTTTTTCTTTCAGATATAGGACATTGTTTATACTATGTAGTTATTATATGGATAAACGAAGAGCTTCTTTAAAAAAATATGATCATTTTTCTTACCTGTGGGACTAACAGTCAAAGGTTTACCAGACTTGTCAAAGCAGGCTAAGGAGCAGGTCGCATCAAATCCAACACCTTTAATTTTTTCAGGCTGTAAGTCTTTAGCTACTTCCTGAAATAAGTAATAATAATTGTTTCAGTTGACACGTCAAAAAGAGTACTTCGACCACGTCACTGAAGATGACTGCTGTAGTTGCAGTTGAAACGTTTGGGAATTATAACCAAAGGAGACCACGGCAAAACTCGGACGCTAATCAGAACATTGATGCCAGATGTGAAAGTTTACATTTCTGTAATTAAATGGGTTCATTCAGGCTAATTTATTTTTTTATTGAAAATTATATATTATAAAAGTAAATCATCTCCCAAGTATCCCACAAAATTTTCCGGTTTTTATGTCAATTAACAATTCAGCAAGAGCAATTGAAAATGTGATATCGCCCGCAGTAAATACTGACGTCACAGCAATCAATGAGCTTCGAACGATGGCAACCGGGCCTGTAGTTGGAGATTATGAATCGCTGCAATCGTCGGATTTTGTTTCATTTGCTGACTGGTTTGAAAACACCACGTGTTACATATTCACGTAGTTGATACACCGCAGTAAACAACACAAAAACTTGCTCTCTACAGCTTCTGTACACGTATGTATTACGCTTATCCGCCAGCACTGGCGGCTAATGTGACGTCAAGTTTAACCACGCCCCGTTTCGGTGAATGCCACATTCAACTATTAACTTGAAGGGGAAGATAAAGAATGAAAATTCAGATTTTTTGCAGAAGAACTATTTGAAGTACAAACTTTCAAATAATGAAATTTAAAAAATTTGGTAAATGAGCCCATTGTAATGATTTTTTTTTATTATATGGTCCTCTAGAAAGCGGTAACATAAAATAGGTTTCGAAGCCAGAGATGACACATATCTTTCCATTCGGCGCAGAAACACTTACATAAACACTTATATCCTCGAGTATTATCAGGTTGTTCCAAAAGTTTTTTAGTTTTAATGTCATGTGTTTTTGTAGCTCTATATCTCAATTATTATTTATTCTACTGTGTACAAATACTTCTATATGAACACTGAATTATACAGAAGATACTTTCCTCCACTCAGTTTGTATTTCAAACATTCGTTGTGGAATAAAAATCAGATATCATTCACATGAGTTCTACTTTAAATGATTGGTAACAAATGTTTCGAAAGATTTTTTCTGTCGCGTTATTCAATGTTTATATGAAAGTAGCTGTTTCAGGAGGACTTTCTTTCAGTTTGTGTTTGAAAGTTACTTCTTTGCATGATCTACTCATCCATGTATAGAGTTACTTATTTTCAAATTAATTACTACCTTCCTTTCTTTGGAAGATTCCCTTGTCCCTTTTTTGTCTCAAGATGGAGTAGTAGAAAACCAAAAACTTTCTTTCCCAAAAATTGCATTAGTATTTGCAAGAGAGGGAAATTGGTTAACATTTGATAAAATGTATGCAACCTGCGCATTTCTAGAAGTTCCGACATATTCGAAGGGCGCTCCGACATCACTCTGACAAGGAGCTGAAAACCCCACGACGAATATCGCTTTAGGTACTCTGAAGATCGAGACGGACCACATCAAGAGTATTAGCTTGTATCATTCTGACGGTTTCTTTTTCAACAGAAAAAAATACAAACGAGTTCTCAAATACATCGAGTAGTCCAACGGTGAATCCGATGAATTCACCTACTGCCCTATTCGAAAAGTTAGCGCGTTTATTTTAGTTGAAGCAATCCATCACAGATTTTCTATTAAATTTAAAAACTCGCCTGGATAGTCAAATAATCATTATTCACGATACTGATTCTGGAATATATTATAGGGGAATAAGTCTCAAATTAATCATTCGAGAGATCAATAAAAAAAAGTCTCTAGATACACGTCATGATTAATGACGGCAATCGTTATGGGGAAATGAACACGCCCAGTTTTGACAAATTACATTTGAGTATACCGCTATCCACATCAACTTTCTGTACCAAAATGTGTTATATTTACGGACAGGAAGAAGTACCACAATTCACTAACAAGCCATGGTAAGAGAGAAACTGCAACACTGTCGAGAGTCTCCTGTTTTCAATAATAAATTGAATAATTTAACTTTTTACTGCCATTTTATGAACAGCAAATGTTTGACTTTTGAGTGAATGTTTTTGTAAAATTATTTAAATAAGAAATAAGTTAAATTGCAGATATAAAGTAGTGAATCATCTGGTATTAATTTTTATTTTCGGAAAAAAATTCAATATGTAATAAAAAAATGCCTTGGAATTTTTTTGGATAATTTACAGGTTGTTTGAGATTGCGAATACGATTTAGTATTTTCAAAATAGATATTCGTTGAAATTAATGAAATTTCTTTAAGGCAAATGAACTGCGTTCTCGGACAAAAATATTGCATATTTCAGTTCAAATTCTTTTTTCACGATAATTTCAAAGGCCAAAAAATATTTACGTAAATTTCCATTCCGTATAGTTAAAAGTTGGACATAGTCGCTATATCTGAATAAGTTGAATATTCGTACAAATTACAAACTTTAAACAGTGTGCCTTTGCCACTATTAATGTCTCTTGTTTTGTTTATTGTTGTCAGAATGACATTTCGAGTACTTTGTATCTTGATTCTGTAGTTTTCTTAGTGAGATGCCACATTTGAGCGAATTAGTTTGTGTTAAAATTGTTACTTCAGTCAATGAGAGATGCATACACGAAAATATTGCGCGGAGATTGCACATCCATCAATCGACTGAGTCTCGTATTGTGGAAGCGATACAATGAGACTGAAGAGAACAACAGGCGGCCTGGTCAAAGACGTAAAAGATGTACAGCTCTAAGAGATGACCAATATTTGAAAATTCAATCTTTGCGAAATCGCACGCTTACAGCTTCGCATCTCAGAAATGATTTACTGAGCACAAGACAAGTAAACATAAGTGTCAAAACAGTAATAAGAAGACGCGAAGAAATTGGTTCAAATTCAAAACGTCCTGCCTAGATTTCTCCCACAAATCTAACCGGTTACAATTTGCCATAACCCATGTCAACTGAAATGAACATCAGTGGGAGAAAATTATTTTCACAGATGAAACAAGAATAGTTATGAAAACCAGATGGATGTGATCGAGTATACAGAAGGTTTCCAGAACATTCGACAGAATGTAATCTTGTATATAACGTTAGCTTTGGTGGAGGTTCTATTATGTTGTGGGGTGGTATTATTTAGGACAGTCGCACCGAGCTTATAGAGGTGAATTTAAGAATAATGCTGACTGGTACATACGCAACATCCCTGAAAAGCATGTTTTACCTTACGACGGCTTTATTATTTATAACAATTTCGTGCTAATGCATAATAATGCTCGTGCACATGCTGTAAGAACAATCACCCAGAGTCTTGAAGTTGTTGGACTTGAGGCAGTGGAGTGGCCACCAAACAGTTAAGACGCAAATCCCATAGATCATATTTGGGATATCCTAAAAAGATATATAGGATCACGAAATACAGCTACTAACTCAATTGCAGAATTAAGAATTGCTGCACAGGAAAAATGGAATCGAATTCCACAATAAACCATCAAAGACGAAGTATGGGCGAAGTATGTCCAGGAGGATGCAGGATATCGTTAGAGCTAGGGGAGGAAACACTAAGTAGGTACTGAACTGTTGTTATGTTGCCTCAAAGAACTTTCATTTTGTCGTCATTGTTGCTAGTTCTGATTTAATATTATTACCAAAACTAATCTATTCCACTATTTTTTCTACAAGTGTGTTAAAAAGTTTCAATATCTGGATCAATCTGGATCTGGATTGGCAATCAATATACGTTAAATACTTCAGCATATACCATTTCATAATGAAAACTGCATGAAGGTTCAGACGAATAGAAATAAACATGATTTCCAGGCTTACAAGCTAAACAATACTACCAGCTAAACAATAAATTTAAAAGACCCATGATATCGACTTTGAATGAAGAGATAAAATTCTTGAAAAAGAGAAAAAAATCGTGAAACAAAATTAGCATAAATTTAGCCTTAAGTTGCCTTGAAATTATATGTAACAATCCAAACTGGTTTTGTCAGCTTAACAGGAGTAGAATGTCAAGGGTTTCAGGATGACATTTTACTTGATCCTATATACTAATTAAAAAATTTGGCGTGATTGACACCTTCGTTTACGGGTAAGGGGAGAGCGGAATCAAAAATCCTGGACAATAGTGTTATCCTCAATTGATTCGAGTTGACGCCCGATTTCGTATGGCCGTATAGCCAACGTGTATGACAATTTGGTTGTGATCTTCAATTAACAGTTATAAAACAGCAATAAAAGCAGGACTTTTCCGTTTGACACGGTGTACATCTGTCATTCAAAACATCTAAGCATCTAGATAGAAATACACCATAGAATTCTGAAAAACCATATCAAAATCTCAGGAGAAAAGATTCACAATACAGTAATTCACGAACCAAATTCACAAAAAGAGTAGATCTACAGAAATAGCAAGAACGGCATGGTCGATCGAAGTCATCCGAGCGTATGCGGCAGTTGCCGACGTAATAGTCACCGTTGGATGGGGAACGCAGATCAATACACCAAGAGGCCTACCGGGGTTATGTGATACTTTTAATAGGATTAGCAAAATTACAGAGCATCTACAGAGAAAACGTCTAATTACAGTTTTAATGAAACGAAGCAAACAAAAACAGCTTTGGAAAAATCACAGCCTCCGGTTTGTGTTATGAGTGCTTTTAAGTCGAAAGAAAGTTTTGAGAGAACGGAAAAGTTTGTTAGCGCGATACTTTATCGATTAAGTTGAAAGATATCATTTTCATTTTGAACATGTTATTGAACTCAAAATGTGATGGCCGGGGAATGTTTGCCAACATATGTGGTAATAATTATTCATCATTCTCCAAACTGCAATCAGAGTATGCTCTAAGTCCTAATTGAATTTTTCAGAAATTAAATTAGTCGTGTTTTCAAAACTGGAAATATAATTACAATTTTTTCTCATTGGTTAAGTGTTTCAATTATGTCGACTAGCCCTTTATGGAAGTCTATGGCATACCGTCTAATAACTTAATGTTATTTTCTTTACTTATTTTGAGTTGGTTTCTTCAATTAACATTTTTATGAATATTACAGGAGTTTAAATCCAACACCAAACCGTTATTTTTAACACGTCGACACGTGTTTCAATCACCAAGTGATCATCTTCAAAACGAAGATTAAACAGTTTAATCTTCCTTCATTCAACGTCGACATTGTGAGTTCTTTAAATTTATTGTTTAGCTCTCAGAACCAGAAAAGACAACAACTACGCCACAATTCTTTAGGTTCCTATTCCCACCCATCGCCAATTTTCTATTTCTTGTTTTTTTTAAGTCAGTGGGTTTTGCTAGTGTTGGCAGATATTCTTCAAAATACTTCACTACCCGAAAATTTTTAACTTACACTAATTTTATTTCCATTATAAGCATTTTCTTTACTTTTGTTATTTATTTTATGTTAAGTCGCATCAACGTCTAGGGTTATTAGCAACTGAACAATGGATCAAGTGCAGGGGAATTACGTAAGGTTGAACAAATTGATATTCTCTAAAAGTTTTACAATATTTTTAATATTTGAAGGCGAGATGTCATGAGTTGATCTTTCGTTGGAATATAGCACACACTTCGTTAAGATATGGTCAACAGTTACGGGACCACAGCACAGTGGTCAACATAGTGCTGAAGTCGCCAGCAATGAGGTATCCGTGGGTAAGGCGAGTGTGCCTATTAGCAGGCGAGATATTATGACCTGAATTTTCCTACTTGTCGGAAGATGTATCCATGGAAGTACACTTGAACTTCGGAAAGTTTAGTGCAAAACCCATTCCATTGATCTTGCCATAATTTAGTGCGGCTTTTCTTGAAGTAGGGTTTCAAATCTGTATGGACAACATCGTTTTGTGTACTGTTGAAAAGACTGATAGTGGCTTCTTTAGCTAATCGGTCAGCCTTTTCGTTTCCTGTTATACCTACGTGAGAAGGGATCCATATAAATTTTATGACTACCCCTTTTCCATAGAGTATATTGATCAGATATTTTTTGTAACGAATCAAGGGATGGTTGGAATACAATTGGTTAATTACTTCCAGGACACTTAAAGAATCTGACATAATAAAAAATGTCATGGTGTTGCAATTCTCAAAGTAGGTAATGCTGTGCTTTCCATATGGTGTGAAGTTCCCTAGTAAACACTGAGATTTGTAGGGTGTTGCAAAGTCTAAGCTTCGACATCGGCCGTTGAATGAAATTTACTCTTTATTTTCTCTGGATAAGTCGAAGAGGGTCTGAACTATGAAAACCGAAACTCAACACAGGTGATTTTTGAAATTATACAAATACTAGGACCACCACATTTTCTCAATTTTATATAGAAAATGTTATTCATATCATCATTTCATCCGGGTATAGCAGTTTCAATTCAAGTTTATATTTAACGTAGTTTTCGATATATTCCGCATTGAATTTTCATAAAAAATGTGTTGAAAATACAAAACTGTACAATACAGAAATAAATTGAAATGGAAGTACCAAAAATATTTTTTAAAAAGAAAAACAATTAACTGAACTGAACCAAAACCCTTTTTTTCCAAAAAAACTAATCCCTGTTAAAAACGTACCCCTTCCATTTTAATAAAAATATATTTCATAGAGTTTAGTCATCCTTTCACTCTCTATGAATAAATTTCGAGATATATTCAAAAATACATGAATTGATTCTATTTCAATATACTGTCAGATATCCATTGATTAATACAGAAAATATTTCAGTCTAATTATCGAATAACCAAGTTTTTTCGAATATTTTCTCAAGAGTCAAATAGTAGAAAGTACAGTAGATAACGTTTATTATACAGGGTGTTTATTGAACATGCGGAAAAATTCAAGGGACTATTCCTTGGACCATTTTAAGGATATTTTTTTCTTTCATGATATTTGATAGGGTTCTTTGTTTCGAAGATACGGAGCAAAACAGAATATCGACAATAACAATAAATTACCAAAAATTACATGTATTGTTCCTTAACCTACAAGAACTGTGAAAATTACTACCCCCGCTTTTCATCATCAACCCCCGAAGTCTTTCAACAACACCAGGATCGTTTCTGAGTGTGTTAAACTCAGTACATTGAAT
>WOGP01007532.1:0-11702 GCA_015342065.1 Leptinotarsa undecemlineata
CCTAGGAAATCTGTATGTAATCTAGTAACCCAGACAAATTTGTTTTTGCAAATGACAGCTGTTCAGAGAGCTTCATCTAATAAAGAAGGTTTTTGTGTCCTATTTTCAATGATTTGGTGAAGTAGAAGTTGAACACAGTTTCATTCAAACAGAATAATAAGTTTTTGAAAGTTATATTAACTATCATTGATTCTTTCAATTGTTTTTTAAATTTCATGTCAACAATGTAATACCAAAATTAAACTTGACAGGTCCACTGTTTTTCAACATGGCCGACATAGCGACGCGAAGTATATGCGCGTACTTTTCTCGCCCAAGGGAGTGTCCGAGCTGATTGTTAGGTATGCTGTGAATATGCCATTTTTGTTTGTCTCATACATTGTCCTATGCATTAGCTATGTTGTATTAGTCCGATGTTGCCAAATGGTGAAATAGAAACGAATCCCTTTAAATGTTGAATGCATTATTTCAATCTTCTTTTTTAAGTATTTAAATAATTTTTTAAAGAAAAAGATTGAAATTATGAGTTGAAAATGCGTTGCTTTAGAGCTCTTTTATGGAAACTACTTGATTTTCGTCAGGAGGAACATTCCTCTTCAAATCCTACGCGTTGAAAAGTAAAAAAAAAACTTAAAGAGCATTTATTTGGGTAGTTCATTTTCTTAAAACTTTATGTATGTACTTTGATTTCATTTTATTCATTTCAAATTTAATTTTTTAAGATATTTCTCATGGAGAAGGGATACAAGTAATCATACCAGGGATATTCTATGAATCTTGATCATCCCTTTCCAACAGAAGGTCATTGCATTCTGCATTAAAATTGTAATAATACTTGCTGAAGAGCAAGTTGACAATAATCATATGAATTGCTGATTCAACAATTGATTTTCAACTCCTTTATCTTTCTCCAAAAGATTTGGAAGGCAATGTTCCATTTGACAAGGGAGTTCACTTGTTGGATTTTTTTTAATAACCCTTTGTTGCAAATACGCTTTTATCATGTTGGTAAATAATATAAACAAACACATAAAAAATATTCTGAGTCATGGGAACCACATCAAAATTAGTGTGTGATATTTTTGAGGAGTTGGTTTCTGAAATAATAAAATAGGTAGATCAGTTAGCATTTATTTTCGAACCAGTAATAACTTGGTTCCTTGGAGACACAGTACAATCGAACAGAGGTAAGATTGCACAATCACTTCCTTGCTCCTTCAAAAACAACAAGCGGTCCAGAAGAATGATCGTTTCAACTAAAGGAGCCAAAAACAGTCTAAGCGAATAAAATACTATAACATTTTTCCAAGTTTTATTCAATAATGATTCACAAAGAGAAACCATATGCTGAGGGGGATCAATGTTCATTTTTTGCGTTACTTTCTCAATGTAGCTATAAAAAGTTAAATCTTCCTTATATTTCACACCCGGCACCATGGAATGACCTAATTTTCGATCTATTGATACTAAAATTTTTTCGAGGAGTGCTCTGTAAGAGTGTATCTTCAATTTATTGTATTCTTCGGAGATGCTCAGCTTTTCAGCATAGGTTTCAATAGAGTGGCAGGCAATTTCACAAGATAAATATGAAAGCATGTAGTTTTCGTCACTGCAATACTTACTCATTGGGAAACTAGAAAGACATGCAGGTTCTAAAGTCATTTTCATATAACAGCAGCTTGCCATGTTAATGAAAGTGATATTAGGGCAATCAACGTACAGTTTTAAGAGCAAGGATCCTAAATCACCGCAAGGATGTAACCCAACAATACCAAATCTCAAATCTGAACTGCCACCAAAAGCTTCAATAACCTCTTGCAGGAACTTTTCTTTCACAAAATCTCTCGTTATTCTGTGATTCATGTGAACAGGTTCAAACTTTCCCTGGTAGAGAATATTCCTTTTGTCCAGTTTATTTTTGAATACCCTGTCTAATTCTTGGGCTTGTTTAGATAGGGACTCGTCTGCTTCAAACGTACAAATTTTGAGGCCATATCCAAAGGCCATCATTCGACTCAGATGCCCTAAACCTGATCCAACATCTACTATGTGAAAACAGTTGGTCTTTTCGGCAGATTCGTAACATTTGTGAGCTAACCTGGTTATCTCGTGCCTTTTTTTCAGTTTCACGTTTTTCCAAAAGAAGTTCATGAAATCATCATCGGTTTCAAATGCAAACAGAGGAGCCAACTTCATTTCACTTCTTGGTATACTGTTACGAATGACTAATTCACGTAAACACAGTAATGCCAAGGGATATATTTTATCTTGTAGAGATCTAGTAGGTATAGAAAAATTCAGGAATTGGCTTAGAGGTTTCATTTCGATATCCGAAAAGTGGTTTTGCCATGATTTTGGTAATTTTTCCCAATGGTTCTCCAGATAGTAGTCAGACACATAAGAGTTCAAAATGTCCTCGAATTCTTTGTAAATTTTGTAATTTACTTCTAGGTTCCTCTGAATATTCATTACTTATCTATACTTTACTTCAGCTGATACAAAAACTTCTCACTTTCGAAATTGTTAGGTTAACTATCAATCTTAACATAAGGGTTATCTTCTTCTTAAATTATTGGGTCACAGAAGAAAGAAATATTTTACTCATCTGTTTTTTTAAAGACAAACCACAAGCACTACAGAAAAATCCTCAAGTATGTACTACTCTTGGTGGAATCAAATGTGCCAAGTCACTTGAACACTTCCCGTGAAAATATCTGTGGAAGATAGACAATTCTCCAACTTTTCTTCGATGTTCCAGACTTTCAAGGCTGCAAGTGATGTTCGTGTCTCCAATCAGGCAGATTGGAGACACGAACGGATGGATTGGATGGAATCTAGCAGCTTCAGGTTATGCTTAGCTCCATACATGAGAAGAATACTCCAATACTAGTAAGACACTCGTCTTATTGCCACGTCAGCACCAATCTGGATAACATTACCAGATGAAGCTCTGAATTCATTCATAACATTTCGACTTGATGTTGCGAATGAATAAAATATTAAATCTACTTATGTCACGATGACAGTACTCAATGACATTCATGCGCTCACTTGAATCATTTTCAGACATAGAAATTTTGTTTGGAATTGTAACAGGGTATTTTTTTCGTGTAATTGATTGTTTATATATTGTTTTCGAGTGTTTTCAGTTAGATTAAACTTTTCGGGAAGAAAATATCCCTACAGCTTGTAGATCCAAAGATAATGCCAGCGTTTAGTCGATCATTTTTATTTCCTTTCTCTCTTCAATTTCTGTTTATGAGCTGCTTTTTCTATAAACTGTAATCATCTTAGATAATACTTGATAAGACCTCACTGGCAACTCCAGTGAGGTCTTATCAATTATCTTCCGTTAAAAAGTTTATTTACCAGTTCAATTAGAAAAGTTTCTTGTCGGCCTAATAATAATAGTTCGTTATTTTACAAATATTGCAAATTTATATCTTATGAGATTTGTTGAAAAACGAAGGAAAATTAACTGACTTTATCTCTTATCTCAACCTGTTTATTTATCAGACAGCATGGTCGAAGGTTATCAAGTACAAAATAAAAGTGAATAATTGTGAACTTTGGCATGTCTGATTCGTGTTTTCGTCCGATTTAGTCAAAATTGTAAATAGCACTGAACACACCATTTTACGTGAAAATGTCCAATTTAGTAAGAAGAATTATATCTACCATAAAGGCTCCTGCACCGTTAGGAGGAGCTCCATATAAGTGAGTAAACAGTTCTGTTAATGCAATTTTCAAACATTAAGAGATTTTTATTGTCATAAGCTCATATTGACATAAACTGAATGTCACTATTTGAACCAGTGAAGAAGTCTGTTAAAAACGCAAGAAAGAGAAAATTGGGTAAAAATTCGTTTTGAGGGCACCCGGCGATCTTAAAAAAACTTTTGAGTGTACATACGTATGTTGATGCGTAGATTACGAATCCGAAAGACAAAGCGGCGCCCTCCCTTATTTACAAAGTTACGGCCCTTCAATGTTCAGAAAAGGGCAACTTTTCAGCATTCTTTTTCACAAGTAAAACTATTTAAAGGTCACTAGGTCATCTTTACACCTTATTCCTCCTTAAGTAACACTTTTCAATTCAACAAACAATATTTTTCTTATAAAAAACTTAATTTAAAAACGTATGCTTGCATCAGTCGTACCAACGATATCATTAATCTTAAAAACGTAAAATACATATATATAACCAGAAAGCTGTTTTTTTTTTATATTTTTATTAAAAAAATGTTGATTGTTGAAGTGAAAAGTGTCAATGAAGGAGGAATAATGTGTAAGGGTAACCTTATGAATAAATGCTTGTGTTTTTAAATAGTTTATTTTGTGAAAAAGAAGGCTGAAAAGTTGCCCTTTTCCGAACTATGAAGGGCCGTAACTTTGTGAATAAGGGAGAGTGCCGCTTTTTTCTTTCGGATTCCTAATATACGCATCAAAATACGTACGTACAATCAAAACATTTTTCAAAATCGCTGGATGCGCTCAAAACGAATATTTACCCAAATATCGTGAAAAACTAATTATTTTTTTAGGAGAAAACCGGTTTTTCTCATTTTTCTGGAAAAATTTCAGGTTATGTTGAAAAATGGAAATACATCCAAATAGTACACCAGGGTGTACTCTTTCAATACAACCAACTAATCAACATTCGCTCACCTAGTGTTTAACAATAGAGGGCGTTCGTATTATCATTATGGATTTCTCAGGAAAACTTATTTTGTAGTGATTTTTAATGTATATAAATGTGATAAACCGAGGCAATCATAGTGCGATCCTTCGAATAAGTACCCAAACTATAATTTTGTAGTACAATCAAGCGATGTCACGAGTTGACTAGAATTTTTTTGTACCATCTTATTTCCTTTGATATTAGTTCATCATCTAGTTTGGTTTCTCTTTTTCTTTAGTTAAAAGAATGTTTGTTCAGTTCTTGCCGTCTTATAAATTGCTGGATTTTTCACTCTAGCCAGGAACTAACCTTGATTGTTCATTTCATAGTTTTCTATTTATTATCGTATATTTGTGTCCAATTCTACAGAATGAATTGTATTTACATGCATTTCTTGAGTGATATCAATGTTTCATCTGTTGTTTCCATCCATAATGTATTTTTGCCTACATTCAATCTTCTACGTTTTTATTGTTGTCATTTGATGTCTCATTTTGCATGTTTATGAAATATGTTTATTTGGTAAACTATATTTCCATATTAAAGAATATTTCTATATGCTATACCTCTGTAACCTGACATGTGCCTTTTTATATATTTTCCAGTCAAGCAGTCGTTTTCAATGACGTAGTGTATCTATCAGGGGTTGTGGGGATGAATGCGGATACTAATAAATTGGTGGATGGTGGAGCAGCAGCTGAAGCCCAGCAGTCGTTGAAGAATATTGGCCATATACTGGAAGCTGCAGGTTCCTCTTATGCCAACGTCCTCAAAAGTACCATTATGCTAAGGAATATTGATGACTTTGGACCTGTTAATGAAGTCTATAAACAATGTGAGTTACTACCTAGTTTTATAGAATATGTTTGAA
Organism: Leptinotarsa undecemlineata; assembly: GCA_015342065.1. NCBI lineage: Eukaryota > Metazoa > Arthropoda > Insecta > Coleoptera > Chrysomelidae > Leptinotarsa > Leptinotarsa undecemlineata. The sequence continues at coordinate 5,553 of WOGP01007532.1, forward strand.
AAATGAGTTTAATATTATTTCGCTATTTGTTTCAGTTTTCAAAAAAGACTACCCAGCTCGATCAACATTCCAAGTTGGTAAACTTCCTATCAACGCTGCAGTTGAAATCGAAGTGATCGCAGCCATTGGTAACATAAAAACGGTAACTTCAAAGTTGTAAAAAACCCAACTTGTCTTTAGAATTTATATGATGTAACGACCATTCATTCCGTCTGTAATAAATGTGATATCTACAAATTTTATTTTCTGTCAAAAGATGTGTCCCCATGGTTGCCAACTGCGGTAAAATAATGACATTTGACAATTTAACATTTGCTAATAAATAAATAACATGGAGTTCCGGTGTAGCAGTGGTAGTGGACGGACGTATAGTTCGTCCACATAGATGGTACGTGGATACCACGTGTTGCATCGGGGCTATGTTTTAATGTGTTTTGTGTTGTCCGCCGTTATTTAACGTGCCTGCAAAATTTAATTAAGTGTAGTACAAGTTTGAATTAGAACTAAATATAAGGGTTGTCAATGGGTGCTAACCCAGACAAGGACAGCCCCCCGTATTGAGCTGGCCCCAATTGCGCCTGAATAGGAAGCAGCGGCCATTACAGAAGAGAGAGAGAGAGAAATAAATAACATCTTTCTGAGTTCCTTCTGAATTTTCATTTTTCGTAAATGAGAAACTGATTTCCAGAATATGGTCGAAAAGGGATTTTCAGTTGTCCTATATGAAGTTGGGGCTTCAGAATGTAGAATCAGCTATGAAGAAATATAAGATGGTCTGTCCCAATTATGTCCCAGAAAATGAAAATGCAGAAGGAACTCAAAAAGATAGGTTATTTATTCATTAGCAAATGTCAAATATCATTATTTCAAAAATATTGTAATTTTTAACTATATTTTTGGGCAAACAAAATTTCAAAGATTTGGAAAGCATGAGTTTATCTTTTGAAACCTCAATTGATAGTTTTTTTTTACTGATCATTTCCTTCACACCGATAAAGTTATGAACAAATTGAAGGCAGGACGACCAAAACATAGTTTTATAGCGATGAAACGCTTCTTCCCAACAGTGATGAAACTGACAGGTGTTTTTATTTCTACTCTCCGAGCTTAGTCATGCATCATTCTAAAAATTTCAAATCACTGTCTTAATATCACTGAACCAGTGGAATGAAATATTCGAATATGATTGCGACTGAATATTGAAACTGTATAAATGTCTCTATACAAATACGTATGCTCAATTTGATATTTTGATTAAGACAGTGACTAGACCTACTATCTGAGATAATTCAAAAGGATATGTATATAAAATGAAACTCAAAAAACGGCAAGGGTGGAAAGCAACGGCTAGCTAATATAGAAGAAGAGGAAAAGAGAAGAGAATTTTATTTGAAAAATATTTTTGAAAACTTCAAATGACTTGATAAAGCTACTGTGTGATAACATGTGATATATTTGGGAAAGAAAGTTTTTGGATTTCTACTACTCCATCTTGATACCAAAAAAAAGCCAAAAACTTTCTTTCCCAAAAATTAATCACTCCTAATAAATATAACCTCTTCAATACAAATGTGATATATATTTTTCAAATTAAAGTTTGTGGAGAACAAATCGTGAGGTGTAGTTAATGAAATTACTATGGATCTTCATCAAGTAACGGCCGAATCAATAAGAAAAAAAAGAGTTTTCTTCGATAAACAAAATCATGAAATACATGCATACATTTAGATATGCTGAATATTTTTTTGTTCATTGTGAGGTGACTGCAACTATTGTAAGATGAATATGTTGATATTTTTATTTAATAATTTTTCTATCTCAAACATGTGATTGTAAAGTTTGGTTTTCATTATTACTATTTCAAAGTAACCTAAATATTATTTTAATTTCATTGTTAAATAAAGAAAAAGTATTTTTATATTATTGACTCTTGTATTTTGTAATTCAAAATATTATCAATGTTCTTACCGTGTTTTATAATAATGAAATAAAAATTTTGGCTATAAATTTTTCGCTAACTCATTCATTCACCCATTTCTGACACAAAATATACCAACTTCATGAAATGTAAAAGTGCTCATTTGTTATTCTCTCAACAAACTATTAATGAATATTACACCTATATCCTATCAGTTTATCAGGAAATGAAAATATGTCTCCACTATCACAAACTTTTTTCCAGTAATGGACGTCCAATGGATATCCTGTATCCATGTACGTTTCAGATATACACACGTCGGTGTGTTCACTGGCTTCAGCTGAGAATATTTCAGGATATAATATTTACGAATACCACTCAACCTAAATCTTTTTTTCTTAGCAACAACCGAGACTTCGAAATATAACTTTCGTCCTCACAGTCGACGAACATACCACTGATGATGTCTGCCACAGTAACAGACGAGACGTTTGGTGCTTCAGGTTCCATTCGGCCACGACTCATCAGTCCGGATTTTGTTCTCTTTAATCACAATGATCTGTTTGCATCAGCGTTTTTATTATTTTTTATTTTTTTCTCTTTTTTCAAGAAACTACAGAGAACTTTTTCTTCTGAAGAAAGTGTTTGTTTAGAAAATGGTGTACAAACATTCGATATACATAAAAGGTATGAACTGCCATCAAAAATCATAAAACGAACGATATACAGAAACAACGAAATATTACAACTAGTGGACTTCACAAACATCAAACAATTATAAAAATATATCTCCGGAACTGTACAATCAAATGATTTTCATAAATTTCAAACGGTGTCGTCATTGTCCTTAGTTAAAAACTGATTTATCGGAACTTCACAGTTCACCCCCGAATCCACTTCACTTTTTTCGGATTCGGCTCTTAAATCCGATTGGAGCTCCCGAAAATCCATCGATTTTATTGTCCTTCGCAGCAGAATCGCGTCCGCTGCAGCCTCCCAAAATGTCGGTACAAGCCTGAAAAAAAAGCAGTACGTTAATACAATTCAAAATTTAATTATTGCCACATTAACGGGTTCTATCCACGTGTCCGTCTATCGTTTATTTTTCTATCCATTTCTACATCTATCCTTCTTTCCATCTATGCATCTATCCTTCCATTCATCTATCCATCTTCCTATTTATCAATCTATTCGCCTTTCCATCTATCCACATATCCATCTGTCCACCTGTTGTTTTGAACTTGCGGGGGGATTTTAGAATATCCTTACTCTGTGCTTATCACTGTCACCAATATAACATTCGAAATAACGGCAGCCTTCTCGTCTTGTTACGGTAATGCGGGGCTCTGTCGTGATGAACCACCTTCCGTTAGCTTCTCGTGGGACCCTTCATGGACCATGAAGTGACCGACGAATCCGAGCCTGAATCAGTCTACAGAGGAGAGGACTTCGACTAAACGACCTCAACCTATAACATTGGATCAAGACCAAGAGCTTCTTAGTTCTTCAGTTTTTGACAGTGCTATTAAACATAGGAAGCTAACCCCCTAAACCCCAGGTCTAACTCACATTTGGAATGGTTGGAATCTTTCAACAAGAATATCCGACAACCTCAATATGGACCAGTCAACTGGAATTTTCCAGAAGATGATTCCCAGGTACAATTCCAAAGCTGCACATGCTGTCCTATATAGCTGTAAGGGATCCTGGTTGGTGCATCGATGAAGTTATCACTATGGGGCCATAGAAAACCTAACTCCTAGGCCATACATTTGCGTTGCCTACGTACCTGACGAAAGTAATCGAAAACTGACCAATATAATCAGATCCTCAATAGACTGAGGAAAATATACCATGCTCTATCAACCTTGGAGTACATTATTCTTCACAAGATAATTCAGATCAGCAGAGCACGTATATACATACAAGAAGTGCAAGGTTGGAACAAACTTCATTTTCATTTGAAAACGAGAACCCAGGACTAGGAAGAATTCGTTGAAGACAGGGAGTTGAAAGAGATGAATGAAAGGAATAAAGAAATGGTACTTTGGGTCTTTTGGAGTAACGTGAAGCTGATATTGAAATTCGTTGATCTGTCTGAGTTTCGGAGAAATGAGAAATCAAGGAGGTATGAAGATAATTATAGTTTCGATGTCCTCTTAAAATAGTTTCACCAAACAAGGATTTCAATTAAACATCATTCCCCATTTTGAACAAACTCTTTACTCAAAGTGCCTCAAGTATTTCTCAGCAGTAAAAACTTCCATACTGAACATTGGAAACTTGGAAATTTGTTACCAAAATTATTTTGCAAACAATTAGAAACAACCTCACAAGGCCTTACGGATCAATTCATCCAAGGTCATAGATCGAATTGTTGAGACTCCTTCATTCTCGCCATGTCTTGGAATATTTCACTTTTAGTGAATAATTCCTTAATAAATCAACGTCAGTCATCTGACGAAGCGATAAAAGAACAAAATATATAATTCTAGACCACTTCTGAGGCTTTTGTACTTCAACCTTGGAATATAATTAAGAATTAATGACGATGCTTTCAGAAACCGCGATTAGGCCGATGCCGTTTTTTTTTAATTTTCCTTGTAGTCGGGAACCTCGATCGAGGAAATATTGTCACGCATTTCCTCGTTAAAATTCACCCAGTTACATTTATATGTGAATGTATTAACCTTCTAGCGTTTTGCTTGAGGACGGCAAATATTTCTAATTTCCAGCACGCGATACTTTGGACAAATTTCAGTTTCGCGGATGTAATGGAGTTCAATCGGTACGAGTTCATATCAATTTCGAGCTTTTATGGATAATAATTTCACGAGATGGATTGTACAAAATGGAATAAAATACCCGAAACAGTGATCAAAGAAAAATCGTCCTCAAAATACAATTCGTTTGAAAATGTCTTTGTAGGACGAAACTACAGTAACGTTAGTTACAAATAGAAATGACATAAAAACATAGGAAGTTGAAATTCTCTTTTCTTATGATGAACTCCTACCACGTAGTTATTTATTTTGAGGTTGATGAAACAAATCTCGCATATTGCCGACTATAAAGGTATCGCTAATCAACTGTAATCAATTTTAACATTCAGCAAAGAGTAAAATAACGATCTACCTATTGTAACAATTATAATGCCAAAGATTGATGCTTAGCTAAGAGGCTGTTTCGTGCAATCTACTCTAGAAAGACTCTAACAACACCATCTAGAGATCTAGAGAAAAAAGCACGATTTGGTTAAACACTCACATTGGACCACTTACTCCTCCTTCTTCAGCTCTTTCTCAGGCGACCCTGGAAGTGAAATATCCAGCCGTTCCTCTACTTTTTTCTCGGCAGCCTTCACGTTGTCTCCTAACGCATCAAAATGTTGCTCAATGTCGCTTTCCACATCATCAAGAGCACCTACGAGGTTGTCTTGGAGTTTTTCGGTTTTGCTTTCTATTTGGTCTTCAAATGAGCGGACGGTTTCGAAAATAGGAGCGCTTTTGGAGGTGAAGGCCTCTTTGGCGCTTTCAGTTTCGGACGCAAGGATGGTTTCTGTTTCTGAAACCACTTCAGCTGCTGTATCATACGCGTTCGTCACGAGTTCGTCTTTTTTGTGCTCCAAGTCTTCTGCCGCGTCTTTAGCTGCGGAGGAAGTGAAATTTAGGGTATCTCCGATTTTATCAAGTACTGTCTCCACACCATTTTCTGTGGCTTCAACTGCTGTGTGCATTGTGGTTTTTACCGTCTCCACGCCTGATTCCAGGCCTTCCTTCGCTGTTTCTCCAACATCTGAAATCGAGCAATATATCATAGATCAGCTTAGAAAAAAATAACACCTCATTTAATACTTCGAGCTCTACGTGCCCTCTGTTGGTCATTTATGAATCACTCACAGGGATAATAATAATAATGATAATTGCATGCATGCTCTGTGGTGTGAAACACATCCGGAGCATGCCGCCTTTTTCGCCCAAAACCTTAGGGATTACGTATCTTATCTTCGGCGCCAGGGCTATTTAGCTCCTTCCCAGCCTGCTAACGAAGTGCCACCCGTTGGCACGGCTGGAGAGGAGACTCGCATCATACCACCAATGGAGACGACAATCAGAACACGCAGGGCGCTCCACATAATTAGGCCCCTGAAGCCACAAGAACTGGCTTGTTTGGATGCGGAGGTTCATAGTGTTCTAACAGAAGAGGCTGACATCTGGCAAATCAACACCGCC